>JARQSW010000535.1:438228-455458 GCA_030142375.1 Calameuta pallipes
CTCTCTCTCTCTCTCTCTCTCTCTCTCTCTCTCTCTCTCTCTCTCTCTCTCTCTCTCTCTCTCTCTCTCTCCTCCTCCTCGACCCATCTCATCGCGTCCGATGCAGGTCCCGCTGTTCGATTAGACTTATAAAAATTATTATCGCTGTTACGGAGCTACGTACTACATGCACACGTGGTATATCGAATGACGCAATCGCATGCTCGACGTTCCACAGACATTCGGATCGACATTTCGAGACGACGTGACTTTGTTTCATTTCGAGATTTCACAAGGATATACTGAAGAAATTGCTGGAGCGGAAGGAAGACGCGTGTGACGTTATCGAAAATTGTGGCGGATTGAAGTCGTGCTCGAGCAAAAAGAACAAAAAAAAAGACGCGACGTCTCGTTGGGGTCGGATAATACCGAGACTGAACAGTCGCAGTTTCCCATTCTTATGGGATATTGTTCTTTTTTTTTTCATTTTTTTTTTCATTTCCCACTTGCTTTATTTATTCACGCGATCAATGTCTCTCCTCGATTCGTACACTTTGACAAATTTGTTTTTACTTCGTTTTATTATCCCGCGCCTATCCTGCGACTTTCCTGTCTTCTTATTTCCTCGTCCTCCTCGACGTCGAAGCTTCTTCTTCTTCTTGACGCTTCCTGACGTCTCTGTCTGCCATCGACGCGCTATTAATTATTATGGCCTCAGACTTCGAGCGAACGCGGACGATACACGTCGTGGAAAGAATGGAAGACTTTTGTAGATTAAACTTGACGTAAAATGAACCGCGCCAATCTAATGTTGAAACGGAGCGTTCGTGTGGCGTAACTGTATAGTGTGCGTGAGGTGCGTGAGGTGCGTGAGGTGCGTGCGGTGTTGTGCGTGCATGGAAATATTATTGGCTGACAATTAACCAAAGTGTTGGCCAATCAAACGGTCACGGTAGTCCTGGATAAGGAATCGTTGAACAATTCCATAAGTTACGTTATAGTCAGCAATCCTCTTTTCAACACCGCTGGACGACGACGCGTCTCCAGCCTGAGAAATGGCGGCGGTCACGTTTCTCTCTAGTCTGTCGTAAGGAAAGGGAAAGAAATAAAAAGCAGAACAAGAAAAGAATAAGAAAAGCCAGGAGCCAGCGGCCGCTGATGGACTTTCTCGAGCGTTCGTTGGCTCCTAGTTTGCTTTTGCAGGGCCGAGGCCCCCGGGAGACCGGGGCTGCGAGAAAATACGAGCCAACATTTTTTATTCGAATAGCAAGTACGCTGACTGCGACTGTAACGAGGATTGTGGAAAAGGAAGCGAAGGTAAAGAGGAATGGAGAGACGGTGTCGAGTGGTGTGGAAAATAGAGAGCGAAAATGAAAAGGAGAGCGGAAAGTCAAGTAGAAGAGTGATGGCTGTAGGATGGATCGTTGGAAAAAAAAAGTAATTGCTATATGGCGGACCAAATGTAGAGGAAAATACAGAAAGAGGATCGATAAGCAACCCGACTGGTATGGTGCTACACAAAAAATCAATTAACTCCAGCCCTTAGGTTTTTCCAAAAAAAAAAAAAAAAAGAATTTCAAGCCGCTCCTTTCTCCAAAAATTGTCTAATTCCCGGAAGACGTAATTTCAATTCGCTCGCAAATCAATTCGATAAGATGCTACGGTAGATATGTATCCATATAACATACCCGCTCACGTACTTTCCATTTACCATAAGATACCCCATAACGTGCTCATTCGCGTACAAGAAATCCATGAAAGCAGCAATCCCTATTGAACACGCTTATTTATCGGCTACACAGATAGGTTGCTTGTGGATATAGCAGCAGCCAAGTATAGTACTACAAGATAACTTGACTATAGAAATGAACAGGTAGCCACGTTGCTAAGTAGCTAAGTAGATAAGTAGCTAAACTAGGCAGGCAGGCAGGCAGGCAAGTATGGTACGTAGCCATGTACATAGGTAGGCAGGCCAGGCAGGCAGCCATTCAGGCATTCAGGCATGCAGCTAGGTAGATAAGTAGCCAAGTATTCTAGGTAGGTTGCTCTGTTAGGTATAACAAGGGAGAGAAGCTTCTTCGTGTTACGATGTGGTCGAGGAAAATGTGTCTTCGATTGTTCGTGCATTGTTCGGTAGGAAGATGGTAGGAAAATGGTGGGAAGATGGCAGCTATAAGGTAGCTACAAGGTTGGTATGTTGGTATAGGTGGTGCACGTAGCGCCAGGAAGTTTCCACCTTCAACCTTCGGTCCGGACTGGACGAGCCTCGAGAATTCTGTTTCGCCCGCAGACGGAGAGAGAAGCTGAAGACGGACGTAGGAGGTGAATAAGTTTGAGGTTAGGTTAGTCCTGGGGACGATATTCGAGCTCCGATTCGAGGAGGGTTAATTCTAACGTTACGTTTCAGAAGAATTTGGCTACCATCCTCCGCGATTGGCAAAGTCGAAATTGTATTTTTTATTTTTTTTTTATTGTTGCCTTTTCCTCGCTCTTCGTGTGTCGAAACTCTTCTTTTCTTACAATTAGATGTCGCATGTGTATATGTATATTGCTCGTATGTGTATCGGTGTGTCGTTCGAAGGGAGATAGTGTGCGTGTGTACAAGTATCGTCGCTATTGTCTTCTAGAACTCTCGTTAAACTAGCTTAGTCTTAATCGCAAAGTCGTACTTAAGCGCTACGCTACTACTTAAGTCGTGCCGAGTTGGAACTTCCGGTATCCATGTTATATCGGGCGAATCACTTTTTTTTTTTTACACTCGATCTACTTATACTTCCTCTTTCATTCTGTATATATATATATTTTTTTATCACTTGTAACAGACAATCAACGCTATTAGACAATAGGACTTCGTATTAATAATACTGATAATAATAGTAATAATGTTCATAATAATAGTCAATATATATATAATATATATGTATATTGTATATAGATTCCTTTGAGTAATAATACAAGTTCGTAATAGTCGATCGGTATTAATACGATTTACAATACGATAATTAATATCATAAATTTTTCTCTCTCTCTCTCTCTCTCTCTCTCTCTCTCTCTCTCTTTCTCTTTTTCTCTTTCGCGCGCTCTCTTTATCCCTATCCGTCTATCTATTCCTTTCTCTCGTAACTGTTCTCTTCTTTGTTTTTGTCGGCCATGTTGTGTTTTGTCAATCTCAACACACCTTGAAAGCGTTTTAGTGATATCACAGTGATTTCATTGCTCCAATATTATCGATAGAATTTGTCAGTCGACATTTCGCGTCTTGAGAATCGGATGAATTTCACTAAAGTCCTTTTTGTGCTCTTGCTTCTTTATCTAATCGTAATCAAAATGTAAAGCGTCACGGTACGCCGAATGCGCCCCTTTCGCCTCCTAACGTAATCGAGTATCCTTCGCGGGCGTTATTCGCGAATTTCAAAAGTGCTTTCAAAGTTGGCAAAACTCATCCGATTATCGAAACACGAATCAAGCGATCGGCGACAAATGGAAATGATAACGTCAATCAATAGATTCCTACGGCGAATTTAATCGATAATACGTTTATATATATATATATAATATTTATTTATATTTATATATAATTATGCGTATATCCTCTGTGTCTGTGTGTCTGTCTTCTTGTGTTCGCATTGTTCCTTTCCGTGTCCTATATTATATACCTACGTATTCATACGATTGAATGATTAATATCTCGATGAAATAGTAATAAACGTAGGATGAAGAAGACGTTACGTCTCGTATTTTAAATTCTCGTAAATTCCTATCCCTAGATACAATGTAACCGTAGGGGTGTAGCTAAACGATTAAGTTGGGTTCTTGTTAATTATTAGTTGGAAGGGATGTCCTACGTGTCAGGTTGACAACGGGGATGACTTGGGAAATGGAGGAGTCGACGGATGTATCGGTTAGATCAACCAGTGATTAATTGGCTACTTGGGATTGGATAACGTTCTGGGGGTTAGAGACACATAGAGATTCGAAAATTTCGCAAAAATTTCATCGTCTAAGACAAATACTGGTACACGTAATTGGAATCACGTATTATTTTCCTTTTTTTTTCTTTTCTTTCCTTCTCATCTCGTCTTACCTTTTAGTTGCTTAATCTTAACGCTTTAATTCGCTTAACTTTATTGAGACTCTTATACTTGTATATCCCACCTATCTCTCGTGCTACTTTAATAAAGACGTGCGTAAATTGCTCGCGCGCATGCGCATACGATGCTTGTGTTTTTATACTTTTTTCTTTTCCTCTCCTTTCGCGTTCCCAACGAGGCAACGAGGCGACGAGACTGACTGAACCAATTTTCCTCCGTTTACTTATATTTTTCTTTCGTCGCGTCAAGCCCACGCGGATTTCTCGGCTTTATTTCCTCTTCGTCCTCGTTTTCGGTTTTCCGGCTTAGCCGGAATATCCTACGTCCCCTCTGATTGGCCGAACGACGCACCCGGAACGTTCCGATCGCCCGAGTAGATTTTTACTTGAATCGCATAAAACTTATCCGAGACTCGATATTTGATCAGGGATCTCGATATCCAATGAAAGGGACCTTTTCGCGTGGCGCACTTAGTTAGCCGGTTTGAATTTTCCCGCCAGCTTCCTTCGTGTCTTCGTTCGTCCCTTGGAATCCTATTGGCCCGAGTGGCTCGGCTTACTCTGATTGGCTGAGTGACGTCACGTACTCATCTTCAAAATTCTCATCGATTTACCTAAAGGAGATGACGCCATGGCGGTACGCGCGTATTTACGTGTCTCTATGCGAGTCTACGCGAGGAACCTGAATCTCCAAATATATAAAATGGCGACAGGAGCGTCCTCACTTTTAAGGTGCACACACAAGAGTACTGTTAGGCGATTGTCAAACGTCGAGACTGTCGTTCGTGCGCCTCGTTTCGTTGCGTTATATTTTTAACCCGCGTATGCATCGATGCGCGTCTACACATTGATCGCTTGATTATCGATTTATTGAAATTCGAATGAATATCCATTGACGGATCGACAACGCACGATCCACATACAACCTATGCGTTTATTAGGAAACTTTTTGCTCATCTTATTTGTCAACGATTTTTAGATTTTCTTTTTAGTTTGAATATATCAGCGGATTGTCTTGTCGTGTAGTTATTTATTTTAATAGGTATACGATAAAAGGAATAGGACAATAATACTATACATATATATCCCTCTACCGCGTACGTTCTTTCGAACGGTTTTTTTTTCTTTCCTTCTTTCTTTTCGTAGCTGCTACTTCAATAGCTATTTAATTGTCATTGATTATCCTTATCAATTCTTAAAACAGATAATGGACACCTCCTTCCACTTTGATTGTAATAATGAGATTACTCGTTGCGCTTATCTTCCGTATTCCTTCCTTCTTATTAACCTTACCGCGTAAGTGCAATCACACACCCAATTTCGTACAGTCATTCGATACTCGCATTTCACAGCATTCACACTCAAAGAAGAGAAAAGGAAGAGGAGGAGGAAGAAGTGGAAGATTTAACGATAGAAGAAGAAGAAGAAGAAGTAGATAGTAAAAGTAGATTGAAGAATAACAACAGTAGCAGGAGCGGGGGGGGGGCAGGAGCCAGAAAGTAGAGCAGGAGCGATAGCAGCAACAGCAGCAGCATCAGCCTATGCCCGTTGATATGCCTTGGCTGTGCGAAATATATAACGGGTGTATCCGTATCTTGAAATTCTTGGCGAAATAATTTAATCCAGTTGCCTGTGATTATTCGTTCGTCGAATTCACTTGAAAAGAATTCGTCGAAAGGCTCGGCGAAAGTCCTTATTGAAGACCGTGTAGATGACGGGATTGAGGGCAGAGTTCATGTAGCCGAGCCAGAAGACTATCACGAAGACGGGACTGGGTATGGCGAGGCTGGGGAAAAGAGGCTTCACTATGTAAAGGAAGAAGAAGGGAAGCCAACAGGCAATGAAGCTGCCCATTATGAGACCAAGGATGAGAGTCGCACGCTTCTCCTTCTTACGCGCTAAGCGCCGCTTCTCCCGTTCCGGATCTCGTGGCTTCACGGGCTTCGCCACTTCGATCGAGGAACCCATGGGGTTTATACCTTCTGAACCTCCCCGAGGAGAATGTCCAGATTTGGTGGCTCCGGCGCCGCCTCCCTTGGCTCCCTGTTCCCGCTTCAACTTCCCGATGGCTTTGCGCCCGAAGATTGGCTGACACAGACGCAACTTCAGTGGCTTCACGACGGCGCACCTGGAGACGACGCCACTGTCCGACGAAGACGGGTCGAACTCGCTGACCATGTCGACGTCGATGCCGACGCTCGGCGCCCTGCATCTCATAGGGATGCTGCTCTGGCCAGACGCTGATGTCGAGGACGAGGCTGAAGCTTGATCGTCGGATCCGTTCACCGACAGCGTCGCCTTTAGCGTGTTCTTCTGCATCGGCATCGGTACGCTTACCTGTGTCATTTTATTATCATGTCTATCGTGATCCTCTTTTTTTTCTTTACTACTTAATATTAACGTCGCGACGGCGATAGCGACTCTTACCTTGAGCGTGTCTTTTTCTTCGAGCGGAAGACTCGAGGAGACACCGGGGGGCTCCGCTTCGGAGGTGCTGACGTCACTGGCAAAGTCACACGTCACTATCGGTATCTGAACCGGCTGATTCTCAATTATGGCCACGTTCTCCATTAGCGTTCTTCCAGGTGTCCTTTCGATATCCGCCGCTGACATGTTCTGAGTGAAACTTGTTTGCCGGATATTCGGTGACTGTGTGGGAGCCACTGGTCGTGGTCGTGGCTGCTTCCTGATGCCTCTTCGGGCTCGTGCTTTCGCCGCGAAATAAATACGGATGTACACGAAGACCATTATACAGGAAGGGATGTAAAAGCTTCCCAGGGCCGAGTAAAGCACGTATCCAATGTCCTCGGACAGCTGGAATAAAAAAGAAGCCATTTTATCAATCGTCGTTTCATCCCAATTTTATTTCACCATTCAACTACTATACGTGTAGGCTCGTTCGCTGTAGGAAATTCCTATTATCAACGCTGCGCACTTTGGCTACCCTTGCGAATTCATGAAACTATGAATGGCCGACTGAAATATGCTTTGCCGTTCCTCCACATGCCACTGGCCCAATAATATAAAAGCCATTTCGACAGAAGGCGAAAAGCTCTCGAATGAGTCCGGCCCGAGGGCAGCCGTCCGTAGGGCAGAAAGGCAGAAAGGCAGAAAGGCAGCAAACCAGTCAACCAGCCGACCAACCTATTTCCTGAAAGAAAGGGGGAAAAAATCGATCCTTCGGTAGAATAAGGCGAATCGGTGCTAGCGATCCTTGCGCTATGCCTAATAATGCCCCACGCTTCAGACATGCCTTGGTGTAGGAATCGGTGCGATGCACGTACGGAGGTACATTTGTCAACGAGTTCATTTTTTTTGTGGAAGTCAAAGTGGAGCAAGAAAAGCGGTAAAGGACGCTGACGTTGGAGAACGAAGAACCAGGCTGCTGGAACTATAAAAGACAAATGTGCGTGAGTAACTATCGGTTCCCAGGGAATCTACGAAAATCTACGTTGTAACCGAGATCGTAAGTGAGATCTTTCAATTAGGCGTAGACCTAGGAAAATACGAAAGGTGCTAGGGAAAGTACGAGCGACACGACGTAGCATTTACGAGGCATCCAGCAAATAGCAGCTAGCACGTTTCGCGGAGCTTCTTCAATTAAGTTTAACGGAGCCGAAAAAGCTTCGCGTTTTGGCCCGAAGCTAAGAGCCGTACGGTGACCCAATTACATCCTGTGCTTCGCTCCTATCCGCTTTCTCGAGAAATCTCGACGAAGGAAAGGGCCCTCTTTTCCCTCTTTTCCCTCTTTTCCCTCTTTTCCTCTTTTCCCCCTTTCGCTCTTTCCCTCTTTCCCTCTTTCCCTCTTTCTCTCCGTCTTCTCACCCTCTTCGCCGTTGTTCAATGCCTATCGCGCCGCTCAGCAATTCGAGAACTCAACGATTCGACTGCCAGCTACTCCAGAAGGTCTAAACCGGCATTATTCCAATTCTCGCCGAATCCTCCACCGTTTCCCCAAATAGGAGTTTTCTAGGTAACACCCGGCCCTGCAGTGTTGCTCGGCTATCGGCACCCACTACGCTTCGAATCAATGTCTTATTGTATTTATGGGGAGCCGCTCGATCGTTTTTCCTCTCGGGTCTCTCCAGCCTCTTCAAACTCTCCTGCCGGATCCTTTGTCTTGGCGATATCGCCCAGATGGATCGACTCTCGTTTTTCCAATAACTATACCTCCGGCTTTCCAATGGTCCTCACGTCCGAACGGACGTATCTAAACCCCCCAGCTACCCCAGCTACCCCAGCTACCCCGTCTCATCCGCCTGCGGATCTACGCTTTTTTTTATCCCTCCTCCCATCGGTCCTTTCCTTTTCTCGAGCGTTCGTGCTTTTCCCACTTTTTCACTTAAATCCATCGTTTCGCTCACGTCCGACTTTCCCTTCGCGCTTTCCTTCGCGTCCTTCTTCGATATCACCAGCCCTCTTTCAGCGTGTTGAGTACAGGAGTCTTTTAGCGGCGGAACCATCAAAGTGGACGAAGCGAGCTTTCGCCAAGCTGGCATTCAAGATGGATTTTTACGAACTTCCGTAAAGGTAACGAGGTTATCGAGGAGAAGCGATGGGTGCTGCTGGCTGCGCCTCGGCATCCCGAGCTCAGCTCGGCTCGGAAACTTCACCAACCCTCGACCCCCCTCGACCCCCCTCGAGCTCCCACAGTCTCGGGACCTCAGGACTCCCGAGACGGATATCCCAGGGAATAGGTTAGACACGAAGAGAATAGAACTGGAGTTCCTAGAGTTTCTGCAGTCGAGGGAAGTGCTTGCAGAGCGAACACCCTTTCGTATTCTCGACAATAAGCCAACCATTTTTAACCAGTAAGCCCCGGGGCCAGAGAAAGAACTGTCGTTCCTGCTGCAAGTTCAGCCTTGTCCATCCCTCAGGACAATCCTCAGGATATACGGATAAATCC
Organism: Calameuta pallipes; assembly: GCA_030142375.1. Classification (NCBI taxonomy): domain Eukaryota; kingdom Metazoa; phylum Arthropoda; class Insecta; order Hymenoptera; family Cephidae; genus Calameuta; species Calameuta pallipes. The sequence continues at coordinate 447,204 of JARQSW010000535.1, forward strand.
CCTACTCAGCTAAGTTTTCAACTGGAGCCTCGTTCCCACGATACCAAGACTATTCATATATCTTTTTCAAGAATTCCACATGTTTTTCCCTTCTCCCTCGGTCGCCTCTCCTTCGCTCGGAGTCCTTCTTACTCGTGTATCCTCAGCGGGCCGACCACGTCCGTTGATCCACTTGCACCGGAACTCGACTAACGGCAGTAGAGAGGTACATTATGCATTTGCAAAGTGCGAGAAGAGTTATCGCGAAGAATGATAAAAATTGTAAGCAGCCGGGGTAAGTGGCGAGTCGTGCGAAGAGCACTGAGAAAATTCAGCCTCGGATTCTAGGTGGCAGGACCTTCCACCGAGCCGTAACCAGCAGCTGGATCCTCCTGGTCTCTAGTGGCAGCTCCGCGTGCAAGCGAGGTTCATTATTTCAGGTGTCTCGTTACGAATCGCCCACGGGTTCTCCGTACCAGCCTTATGCACACCCATACGTATGGTATACATGTGTACCGTGTAAGTACTTTTAACAGGCAGCACGTGGAGTCGCCAGGAGTCGTACAAACTGACAGACGGACAGCCGTATCGTCGTAAGTGAGGTAGGTTCAAGTTAACGACACTCTGACGTTTCGACGTCTCGACGCTTCTGTCAAAGGGACGTGGCTCGACGTCAAGACGGGAGCCTTAACTACTCTTGATTGTCGTTAGCTCGCTGACGAAGACGCCGTTACGGATTCCGAGGATCCCTCGCTTTCCCTCTTTCGTCTGCTTTTCTTTTGTGCTTCTTCGCCGAACCATTTCTATTATCATTAGACCGTCGGACGTCGCAGGAGACTCCCCCCCCCCCCCCCCCTGGTAGGAATAAATCGGTCCATTCGCTCGTGACAAAGAGGCTGACGAAACGTCGATGGCGAGAGCGGGTCGTTTCATTAAAGCTTTATGGCTTTGAATTCTCGAGACTCGATAAATAAACTATACGCGCAGCGTTCGGCTCTCCTAGTTCTACAGGGCTGGTATTGCTGTATATCGTAAGAGCTTTTGTACGATCGATTCGTAAAAGTATAACAATAATTTTTTGCGGATTCCCCATCTCGCCTTAGCACCGTCTCGAGAGTAAATAGTTCGCTGCTAATGTATGTAGAGGGAATCGCGAACGAGATAGAGAATTTCTATTTGGCGGCGTTTGAAGGAGATTCGGATGGTCGGAGATTCGCTGGGAGAAAGACGGAAAAAAAGGGGGAAAAGGTTGAAAAAGGAAAGCAAGTTAATATCACGGGGTGGATACTGCTTCTCGAGGATGTATAAGCTGGATGCGAATGCAGCCTCGCGAGATATTTGCTCTTACCGGCGTCGCGGCGCCTCCAGTGAAATTCAATTCGCTAAGAATTTCTGGGCGCGCTTGTGTGTGCGAGTGTACGAAGCTGTCCAGGCTATCTCGAGATGATCTTAATAAAAAATAAATGAGAGCGGCAAGGACAGATGGAAAAAAAAGGAGGGAGAAAAGAAAAAAGCAAAAGCCAAAGAAAGCACCTCGCGACGTAAATGGCGTTGCGCTTGGTTTCCTTTATGGACTCTCAATGTAAATAACGAAGTAACGTCCCGGATTAAAATCCAGTTTTAACATGGGTAAACGAGCCTTTTAATCTCGCTCGAACTCTGCTCCTCCACTCGACGCTCTTCCTACGAATGAAATGCGCTACGAAGCGGCCCGGCGACACAATCGAATCAAGCGCTCGTATGTGCATTACCCGTCGTGCACCAGTTTAAAATACAGCGCGCATGCGCAATCGCGCGTCCTCCTCTTTCGGTTTGTTTTCGAATTGATTCTTCCGACCGATCAGTTTCCCGCCGTTCGTCCGTCCTCTCGACTAGACACCCTTTCCCACCCTTTATCACCCTTTTCCAACCCTTCGCCACCCTTTCCCACCCTTCGCCATCAGCCACGTGATTACCGTCAATGAATCTGTACTCCATTACGTCAGTCAGTCAATCTATTTGTCCTGTCTTAGCTTCTAGCTCGGGCTGTTTTCTTTTCTTTTATTCCTTTTCTGTTACTCTCTCTTTGTCTCTCAATCTTCTTCCGGAGCTCATCTCGTCTCAGGAGAAGAGCCGAAGGGACACACGAGGAAACGAAGATGTAAGCAGGTTCCTTCGCGGGCAATCTCTTTTGCGCACTTTTATATCTCTGAGATCTCTCCCAGGGGCTTCGCCCGCACCGGCAGGACCATTCTTCTATTATTTCAAGTAAATCCTCCTGTGTCCTATCCGCACGATAGACGAGGAAGACTGTCTCTCGAAGTCCTTGTCGTTCTTCTCTCCCTCCAAATCCAGCATCCCTCTCTGTACCAGCTACACCGGTACTCGAGCTACTTCGTCCGCTGCGACTATAGTCTGCTAAGTGGGCAAACTTTTTGAGTACGTTTCCTACGCGATCCTCAACTCCGGTCTAGTTCGTCCAGATACTCCTGTATCTTCTTAACGGTAAACGTTGCCAGAGTCGCGGACAAAGTTTTTCTCGACTTTTATGATATAGCTATACATATACATATAATACATATACGTATACTATAGTATAGAAGAATGAAATAGGACGACGGAGATCAAGCGGAAAACGTACAGAGAAGATGGTTAATTTGAGATAATTCGAACGATGGGAGGCTGCGCTGCGGTGGATCTCGAATTTTCTAACGTTACCGCATTTTTCTTCGGTCGCTAATAGATCGCTGCCCTCTCGTATTTTCCTCTCGCAGCATCAGCCTTTCCTCTTAATTTTATCCTCGAACGAGCATACTGCCCTATTTCGTAAACTGAGCCCTCTACGACTTCTGATGACTGCTGACAACCGTAATTTTTTCTTTCCATTTTCCTCTCGCTTGATAACGCTACTGTATAGCGAATGCGGCCACTAGGATCCTCGTCATTCTTCGAAATTGCCTTCGTTCCGCCGGGACAATGTACATATACGTATATGGAGGACGGTCATGTCAAGGGTCATGGGTTATGGGTTGTGGCTTTTCGGGTTACGAGTTACGGTTTACGGTATACGACTTGCCGGGATCATAAATAAAGAATGCAGAATGCAGGAAACGAGCATCTTTTCTTCTTCTTGAGGATCATAGCCAGCAGAATCGACGATCGGTCTCTCAGTTTCCATATCGTTTCTCATCCGCTCCGTTTCGTTTTATCATCCTTCGTTATTGCTCTCGTATTTCGTATCGGACTTAGCGATGCAAATACAATGCGAAACGCGAATTGCGAAATGCGAAAACATCCTCAGAGCCGAAGCTTCGCTCGCACTGACCAGCGGCTCCCGTTGCGTTTGGCAAACGGCTCATTTCCGGATTGGCTTCCGCATCCGTTTCCTTTTGCCATTTACCATTTCCGTTTTTGGTGCTCGTTGCCTGATTTCCGGAGCGAGATTCAGAAGCTGCATTTCATCCTCGCACGCGCTTCAAACTGTATTCCAATCGGGATGCATTTATCCCCAGATTTGGATTATTCGAAATATCTGGGGAATATTTATCCCGCTCCCCCCTCCCCAGATATTTCCTCGAAACAGAGAATCTCGATCGATGGTATCTATTGTCAGATCGATGATCCTCGACTGAATTTTCATAGGCAACCAATACGCAACTGACGAACCGATCAGCATCCAAGCAAGCGACTCCCCATTCTATCCTATTTATAGGTGATGAACGGCTACGAAATATAGACAAAGAAAATGACCAGGCTTCCTAGTGGTTTACGTGTGGTTTACGGATGGTTTACGGCTGGTTTACGGTTCGTGCTCTGGCAATCAGGTGTATCGTGCCGTAGTGGCGCGGTGTAGCACGGCGTATCGCAGGTAACCTGTGTGCTTAGGGGCTCAGAGGAGAGGAGGTTCGGAAGGAGGATCGAGCTGCAGGCGAAGGCAAAGTGCGGAGCTGAAGTCGAAGCGTCCTCGGGGAAAAAAAGAAAAAGCTCAGACTGAAAAAGTGTATGGAAGAGAGTTAATAAAAAGGATAAAACTATGAAAATTCTGTAGGTTATATTTCTGTAGCACGTATATAAACGATAAACGATGAACGGCTGAATGGAGGAACGACTGAAGGGTGCGAGTGGCGAATGGGTGAATCGTGAAGGATGAAGGGTGAACGTTGACGCGCAACGAGTATAAATTTTCCGAGATGCTGCGAACGGCGACTGGCTGACTGGCTGACTTAACCGTAAATCCGGTTAGCACTGCTTTGACTGGTCGACTTTTTCTCGATTCTCTTTACTCCTCCGCAGAACCATTGCTCTTCCTGCTCCGGTCCTTCTGCTCGTGCTCCTCCTCCTTTTCCTCCTCCTTTTCCTCCGCCTCCTCGACCTTCTCTTATTCATTCTCCTCCTCGTCCCCCTTCTCGGCTTGTCTCTGCCTTTGGGTTTTTCCGAGAATCGCAAAACTCCATTATCGCAGTTTCCATCTCTGGAGCTTCTACGTAGACTATAAATTTTCATCCACGCTGGACCATTTTCTCCTATTCCTTTGACTGTTTCTCTTCGTCTCGTTATACCGTCGCTGCTTCCATTTACATTAGTTCTCATGATGTAGCGTGGCGCGTCTCGAGTGTCTCGAGTGTCTCCCATGTACTTTAGTCAGTGTTCGTAATTAGTCAAGGAGACGATGCGACCCGACAGTCTCTCGGTATCCATTGAGTTATCATTCTCCGTGTTATCGCACCTGTCGATCAACCGAATCTTCTCACATTTTTAGCGTCGCTACACCGAGAGAAACGTGCGAATTGCGCTCCGTCACAACGGGGAGACGATCTATGAGATTCCAGATGGGACGCGATCCTGAGTATACCGTCAAGACAGATGATCCGTCTCGACGGACCAAATTACTTCTCAATCGCGATGAAAGTGTAATTCGTCAGCACAGGCTCTCTTTCTCTCTCTCTCTCTCTCTCTCTCTCTCTCTTAGTCTCGTGCTAATCATCCCTTTGTCGCCTCTTCCCTTTGACCCTTTAATTTTCCGTGTCCCTGATTTCCAGTCTCCTTGCATCGCATCCCTTTGAATATATTCAGCTGCGTCTGAAGACGTCCGCACAAGGTGACCTGAATCGCGCTGCTAAAAATGACGCCTGGTAGATGACATTGATTGGGGAATCGATCGAGGAACGTCAAGTCGAAATTCAAACTCAGAGTTGAAATTGTAATCGGGCAAGATATCTCTTGGCAGGGCCCTATTGGAATTCGATTGGTTACGGAATACGAGGAGCTACGCTGCTATGTCCGATCGGAATGCTGCTGCAGCAGCCTCTCCGATAATTCGTAGATTCGAGCGAAACGCAGCTTCGACCTCCTGTCGAGGTGAACCAGCTCGGCAAGACGAAGCGATTCTCCCGGATTCTGGAAACTGTGATGTTACAAGGTCCTACGAAAGTGCCGTCATAACTACAACAAGCAGTTTATTAATGTGCCCATAAAGCGACTGTAAAGCAAATGGCCACACCCTCGGCTATTGCGAAACTACGTGTTATCTATTGATGTAATCACTTTAATGTTCTCAATGGAGCTCGAATGATACTATTCCGGAGGAAATCGGGCTAGTTGATAAATGAGAGTCATAGAAGAAGAAGAAGAAGAAGAAGAAGAAGAAGAAGAAGTCCCGAAACAGGTGTCCGTGTCGCCATTACGCTTACTCTATATGGGCATAGTTTTCCCCGATATAGGATTTTTCGCGTTGGCGGTTTGACACTTCCGGAAGTCGGCAATGTAGGAAGGGCGCTGATGCTGCTGCTGGTTCTAGGTATTAGTGGTGTTGCTGGTGTTGCTGGTGTTGCTGGCGGTGGTGCTGGTGGTGCTGGTGGCGACGGTCGCGGCAATGGCGGCCTGTGCGCGTTCGCGTCGATGGAACTTTCGGGAAAGGAGAAGAGCGAATTGGTATAGTTTCGCGCGTGCGGCGTTCGCTCGTTCGATACGCCGGATACGCGAGATACGCCGAACACGTTGGATACCTTTAATACGTTTGATACGTTGGACACACTGGTTGCGCTGGGCGCGCTGGTCGTGTTGGTCGTGTTGGTCGTGTTGGTCGTGTTGGCCGTCCTGGTCGTGCTGAATGGACATCAGCAGCCCCAAGTCGTCCAGTCGAAACCAAAATAATGCCCAAGCGAGCACTTACCGATTGCACCCTCCTCGCTCTCGACGTCCCCTCGGGCCGATGCGTCCCGACGCGTCCCGACGCGTCGTTACGCTCTTTTCTCTCTGAAGCATGTAATGGCCCCCGATATCGCAGGCATACAGACACCCCAGGAGTCAGATAGGGCGCATCGGTCTCACGGGCGAACCTTCGGAAGCCTTGCTGCCACCCTCAGGACTATCACACCCCAGAGTCCTGATCGAACCCGATTCGCTCGAGCAGGAGCCCAGGGTACGCATAAAATTCATCCGTAAGAGCGAATCAATGCAATTTCCGGGTGTACCGTCGACCATTACATTTTGAATTTATTTCCATCTGCGGAGGAAGCAGCGGTCCAGTGCGTATTCATTTCTGTATACGAGTATAAAAAGCCACTGGCCGGCGTAGCGAATAACCTGGATAGCATGATTTAATTCAAGAGATTATTTTCAATAAGAATTCGCATGACAATCGGCTCTTTGATGCATTCTAAGAAATAGAATCTCTAGATAAATGTAATCGAATTTGAATATCTATTTCTCTTCTGTACTTATTCTTAGTCGTATGAGATATTCATGGGTCGGTCGAGTGAATCTTATAGAACGCTAAATCGAGAGAGAGAGAGAGAGAGAGAGAGAGAGAGAGAGAGAGAGAGAGAGAGAAACAGAAGATGACTAAAGGCCAACTAAGGTTTGACAGAACACCGGAAGACAACGATCGGAAATAGACAAGAGACTCAGGACAATGGCATAGAGCGTGCTGAATCTTTTATAATTACTATAGCGAAATATAGTATAGTAGAGTTGGCCCTGAAGCAGGACGGCTCGAGGAAAAGAGTAAACGGCGGACTGGTTGCCGTCGGAGCTACCCGACGAACATTCTGCTAAAATCGAGTACGTCGCTGAACTCGACATCGGCTGATCGTTCCTCTTAAGGAATGCCAGATATTAAAATACCGGAAGATCCCGTATACCCATCCATCTTCATGGGATCTAGCGCTACTACGGTCTATGGATGCTTCTGCCCACCCCATCTTATACCATCCCCCTCCAATTATTCGTGTCTTTATCAATTTCCTCGTTAGTCTCTCACCTTTATCGGTTATCTTGAATTTCATGAGAACCGGAGATTATCCAGGAAAGTAGTATCAGAATGTCGCGATGTCAGCGTTCGTTATCGTGCCGGAGTCTAGGTCCATGGAAGCCCAAAAGGTATGTCGTACTATGCTACGGGACCTCGTACTGTCCTTTAAAGGAATTTCACAAGTTGGAAAAATCTCGAGCCGAACGAAATCTCTTGTAGGAACAGCGTTCCCGTGGGATCGATTTTTCCGTCTGCTGCCAATAATGTCCCACCTTTAAATCCGGGATGGAAAATTGAGCCCGTCCCTCGGTCAAGTCTCCCCTCCGTTTATCCACCCGTTCCCTATTGAAACGCAATAGAAAATAAGGGCAACAATAGAAAATCAAGATGATTAAATTTCCTGGGGATTATTCAAAATAAAATGATATATTATCGCAATACTTATACGCACAGGAGAACGTCTCCCGACGTAGGGATGAGCGTATCGATCGGTCGGTCGATCGATCGGTCCAGGGATCGATCGAACGTTTAGCCTGGTAGCAGGACGTCTAGGAGGAAGGAAGTTGTGGCATAGATTGATGCGCTCCGGTACCTTCGCTAGTCAGCTAGCCAATGGTAGCTCAGCTTGGAGCTGTCTGTCATATAGAGTTGACGTATTACGTATGGGCTGGGTTCATTACTTGGCAGTGCTAGGTCACTTTTGTTGCTCTATAGTACAACGGAGCCTGGGGAAGCGACTGAGTCTAGGACGAAGGACAGGACCCGCAGGCGGGATGTGCCTGTATTCGCAGATAAGGTAGAAACTGTATCATAGACCTGATAAGGGTTTCAAGAGGAGCGTATAGGGCATCGGGTTGGCCAGGAAGCAACCATCCCCATTGGCGCCGGTTCGCGGCATCGCGTTTTGTGCTCCTGAAATTGATCGTGGAAAAGCAGCCTTCTTGGTTCTTGCCATCTGACTGCTTTTGTCTCTCTTTCTTTCTCTCTCTCTCTCTCTCTCTCTCTCTCTCTCTCTCTCTCTCTCTCTCTCTCTCTCTCTCTCTCT
>JARQSW010000535.1:457588-610783 GCA_030142375.1 Calameuta pallipes
TCTCTCTCTCTCTCTCTCTCTCTCTCTCTCTCTCTCTCTCTCTCTCTCTCTCTCTCTCTCTCTCTCTCTCTCTCACCCTTCAATTTTCGCGCTCGACTCAACACACTCCGGCTCACTTTACTCCCTTTATTCTAGCCGTACGTGCTGCATTGGACGTTTCGTACATTGCGAAAAGTCGTTAGTGGTTCCCCCCCGCAGGAATATATGGCGAGCGGTTCTTCTGGCTTCACTCTATAGGATTGTACGTCACTTCCTGAGTAGTTTCGTTCAACGGAAGGCAGAATACAGAATTCAACTGGACACGTGAAACGCCAACCGTGTGTCCGTGTGCAGTGTATTCCTGAATCCTCGTTGAATGATGTTGTGGCGATGCTTTCTCTCTCGAAAGAGGGAGAGAGAGAGAGAGAGAGAGAGAGAGAGAGAGAGAGAGGCCGAAGCAGAACGGAGGAGGAATCGGAGTACGATCTACAGGTGGAGGACTTACCTTGCACTTGGGATACTTCTCCTCGGGAGTAGGTCGCTTCCAGCCAAGGAGGGGCGGAATGCAGACGAGGGCTGAGAGCAGCCAGACAAGGGCTATCATCAGCGCCGCCCTGGCCGGCGTCCGCTTCTTCAGATAATCAACAGCCTGCGTGATGCTCCAGAACCTGTCGAGGCTGATCAGGCACAAGTTCATGATGCTCGCCGTGCAGAGGAGCACGTCCATCGCGGAGTAAATGTCGCACCACCAGTAGCCGAATATCCAGTAGCCCATTATCTCGTTAGCCAATGAGAAGGGCATTATCACCAGGCCTAGAAAGAAGTCGGCGACAGCGAGGCTCGCTATGAACCAATTTTGAATGTTCTTCAAGGCCTTCTCGGTCGCGATAGCTATTATCACGAGCATGTTCCCAACGACTATCACGATCATCAGGAGGGTCACGACGATCGAGGCGAGGACGATATGAGGCAGGCTGTATCCCGAGGGGTACATTCCCTCCCCGAGGACCAGGTAAGTCTCGTTGTAGAGGCTGCCGTTCCACGAAAAGAAGCTCTCGTTGAAGGAGCTGTTGAACGACGAGCCAAAATCCTCCATCATCTCTTCGAAACCGAAGAGGAGCTCACCTTCGGCGGCGTGGCTCCCCATCGCACCTCCGCCACCTTCGTTGCCGCCGTTACCGACGATACCGCCACCGTGGCTGAGTCCACTTGCGCTATCGGCACCACCACCACCGCCACCACCACCAACACCACCACCACCACCACCACCACCACTTCTTCCCCCGTCGATCTCGCCGATCTCGCCGATCTCACCGACGCGTCCCCTGTTCCCCCTGCTTCCGCCGTTGGCACTATTTGAACCTCCTCTGTCTCCGACACCGACACTGCCACCGCCACTGCCACTAGCACTGGCTTCCCTTGCCCTTCCGCCACCGCCACCGTCGCCGCTGCCAGCGCTAGCACCAACACCGACACCGCCGAGCACACGACCACCACCGCCGCCGCCGCTGCCACTAGCACCGGCACCGGCCACGTTGTTGGAAACGCTACCGTCTCCGCCACTTCCACCTCCAGTCAGCCTTCCTGCACTGCCAACTGCACTGCCAACTGCACCGGCTGCACTGCCAACAGGTCCTCCGCCAGCTCGAACGCCGCTGCTGCCTTCGCAGCTTCCAGCACCACATCCATCGGCACGAGCAGCTGCAATTGTTGGCTTCCCAATTGACCCGGATGTCGCAGCGATTATACCAACTCCAGTACCTCGTCTACCGAACGTGCGTCGAGTCTCTGCGACTCTGGCTTCCGGCTCGCCGACACCCTTTGCAGCTGGATCTCCAATTCCAGCTTGAAATCCAGTCGCTTTATTTCCACGTCCGGAGACGAGTCCTCCTCTCTGGCTGCCGTCGCCGTCGCTTACTTCGCCGATAGTCGCACCGGTACTTCTCCCAATGGAGATACGGCTTACAGTATCAGCACCAGCACCGCCGACGACGCCGATGTCGCCGACGACCCCGCCCCACGTCATACGCCCCTCGAAGATGCTTGCCGAAGCGAAATTATCAACGCCCTTGATTATGGTGCCGAGGCTCGGCATGCCCGCACCTTCGACCCGGCTGCCGCTATCGGCCCTTCCTCCCCGAACCCAATGATTTGTGATTCTCGTAGAGGGAACTTATGGCATTCTCAATTCCTCCTGACATTTCAGGCAATCCCTTCGGCAGTAGCATTCTTCGCTATAGTCCCATACGAAGATCCTCCCGAATCTTCGCCCTTCCATGTGCTTATTTCTATTCTGCTCTCTCGATCTCCTCGATCTCCTCGATCTCCTCGATCCCCTCGATCGATCTCCCGGTCTTCCTGCGATCTTCACTCTTAACTGGAGGTCAGGGTTGGCGCTCGATCCCGCTGGCTGCTGACTCCCAAGCGCTTGGTGCTTCAGCTCAGAAGGTATCGGATGAACTTTGTAGGTTTTAACGGTAGGAGAAGACGCATTGGTGAGAGGGTGGAAACGAGAATAGTCGCAAGGATATTTAATCCTAACTTAATTCCTTAAATATTCTAATAACTTGTGGTTCAACTGGTTCAACTGGTTCGGTGGCTCCAAAGCCGACGCCGACTGATTGGACCAAATCTTTTAGAATCTGTTTTCGGCGCTTTCTAAGCGTTTAGCGTTTTACGTTTTCGCGTTTCGTGTGACGTAACGCTCCTGCCCTCTCGTACCGATTAAGATACGATCGGCCGTGGAGTTTCGGAGGATCGCGAGAGGATTGCTCGATTGTTCTCAACGAACGACACACGGTCAACGCGAAAAATTGGTCCCGCCGTTTTCTTCCCTAGATTAAGAGTCGCTGTTTACCTTAATAATTTACGTAAATGAGAAGAGTGGCCTCTACCGAGCGACGGAAATGACGTACTACCAGGAGTATCGGCCACGAGGAACAAGGAAATGGTAGTGAAGAGACTAAAGATCAAGGTTGGATCAGGGTTGTCCTGGGTCAGACTACGAGAAGAGTCCACGAGAATACTAGGGACATCAAAATCTTGAAATTACTACAAATATCACTGTTGACTACAGATATTTCAATTCGATGAAAATGAACTTGTCGCCCTCGCACTTTTAAATATTTAACACACTCCCCCCGTTTCCCTTCGCTTTTTCTCCTTTGTCATGATCCCCTGATTCCTCCTTAATTTATTTTCCTTTTCGGCTGAAATGTCTCCTGCCCTTGAATATCCGAGCTTTTAAATAACACGTGATCGAGTGTGATTCCTTCGTAATCGATTACGCGTAACATTCGGAAGTAACTGGATAACGATGACTGATAAATAAGTGATTACGCCCGAATACTAATCGTTCGGGTTTAATAGGTAAAAGTCTAAGCGCTGAATACCCGTACTGCTCCGACCTGCTTTTAAAAGAATTTTAGAAGGCTTCGAAATAGTTAACAATATTTAAAACTAGAAATACTCGAGAATATCTTTCGCGCGTTACGTTCCGTCTAGTTCGAAACGCGTCTGAACGCAAATGCGTAACCCGTTCGATTCTACTCTCGAGCGATAGTAGACATTAATCACATATCGTCCAGAATCCACGATCCACTGTCCATGGTCCACTATCCACTGTTTACCATCCACCATTCACAACCCAGAATCCATATGCGACGATCACTTCGCTCAGACTCGAATTACACTTCGAATCTGATTAACATTCGGATCTGAATTCGAAATTCAATTTGATCTGCCGGCAAATTCCAACTGGGACGACGAGTATTTATATCGTTCAGTCATCCTGGACAAAAGTTTCCGTATTGTTGAGTGACGAAATTTCCGGTTCCTCTTCGAAGTATTTAACGCGGAGCAGCCTCGGCAGTCTGGACGTCATCGACGATCTGGATCCTGACGTCTATCCGCACCTAGACATTCGCTTTGTCCTTTCCCTGATCCTTAGGATTCTTGACTGAGAACGAAACCGGATGCTCGCAGGTAGCAAAGGACGTCATCCCGTAGGGTTTCCGACTGTAAGGATTAGCTCAGGGTGCGCGCGTTCTGCGCTGGAACATCTCGAGTAAGGTGTTGGCCCGGAAGCCCGTCGAGGATTTGCTCCTTTTACTCCTTCTTTTCGTCGGCGACGGCCACGGCGTCTGCAGAAGCCCAGCCTCCTGGTCTGCTCCTCGGCGAATATCCAGGAGAGACACGAGGATCGGCGTCCAGCGCCGATGACACTCTTGGCGATAATGGTGATGCCGATGGTGGGGCTTCCGATTGATAGGGGGCCGGGGGGAGGGAGGGGGGTGTCAATGACAGTGACAACGACTGCAGCCTTTGCAGCGAGAACAATAATGATATCGATTGCTCTGAGAACGATAGGAATAATGATAGCGTTGATGATATCGATGCTGATTGATGTTTACGATGCAGGCTGCACCGATGTGGATGGGTCTTGCTATAAATTATGGCCCGTATTCCCTTTACGGCCGTGGCGCATATGTGCTACCTTCCTCGAGGTTGGGAAGTCGCCAAGTTCTTTTCAATTGAATTCATCGATAATTCACCCACTATTCTGTAATTGATAGCCTGGGTACTCGAGGCTTCATCCTTCGGAGGCTGTTGCACTCCCGTTCTTAGACTTACGGTCAATCTTGCCAGGATCGATGAAATATTCCAGTTAGCGGATCAGCTTCCCGCGGTTACAGCCTGGATCGCTTCTCTTCTCGCGGACTATTCGGCAGGACGAATCAGGCTCCTTTGGCTCACCGAGGATGTTCACGGCGGTGGCGACGGCGACGGCAACGCGACGTCACGGGGACGCTTCTCTTTTCAGATTGGCAGACTTCCCCGGAAGCTGGAGATTGGCGATCGCGTCCGAAGGGATCGAGAGATCCGAAGGAATCGGCAGGCGGAATGCGGCCTCGCATGTCCGGCTGGCACGCGCCGCCTAGATCGTAAATCGCACAGTTTTTAAAAGGTCCTCCCCAGCCTCTCGCGTCAACCGAACGCAGTGCTCATGGCAGCCCTGTGCTCCTGCGGAATTAAAAGTGTTTTCTAATTTGTGGCGCGGATCCGGTTGCGTGCCGGAGTGCCAGGGACAAACGCACACGCACACGCGCTACGCGATCCTCGGTAGACTGCGTGGCGTGGACAGCAGCCGGATGCAGCGGCAGAGCGAGGTGCGCGCGCACGCCACCCTTCTGGCCATTCTAACCACCCCGCCCGAGGGGAATAGACTGGGGGTGCGCGAGCGCGCGACGCGCGTACGCACTGCCAGAGATCTTTGGGGGCGAAGGGGAGGCGAAGGGGGAGGGAAAAGTCGAACGAAGGATAAGGCAGAGCGCGGCGGAACGGGGCGCATCGACCAAATCAGCCAAAACACTCGGAAAGAAAAATTACAGATCGAGATAGACCGAAGAGACACCCGATGATTCCGCTTTTTCATCTCCGGACTATCTCACGCGTTTCAAATGCATTGAGAAAAAAAAATTTCCTACGGAGCGAGATAGAATTTGAAAATATTGAAAGTCAAAGATAAAGTGAATCTGAATGAAAAAAAAGTGCGACACTGGAAGATCAGTGATAAGTGAGTTGCCACTCGAACGGGCAAGAAGGAGCGGGTCGTAGCTAAGATGAAGAGATTAGAAGATCTCGAAGAGTACTCGGGAGGAAGAAGAAAAAAAATTGGAAAAAGAAGTAAAACCGAAAGGAAGTATATCCCGGAGAAGAGTTTCCGGGCCGGAGACTCAAACCGTATCTATAAAATGTCCAGACCCTTGTTCCATTATCTAGAACCGTAGTACCTTTGAGTCTCGGCAGAGGGTGCACATGCACGCGTCCTCGTACGTCCAGGAATAAAAGGAAGTAGAAGGTAAAACAAACGGCGCTCTGGAGATCGGAGTGGTCGAAGCACGGAGAGCGAGAGGGACGTCTCGGTGAAAAAGCTGCCGGTGAACTTTTCTAGTCGAACGACGGTAACGCGGAGGAAGGCGCCCTCTTATGGAAAGTTTTAGAAAAATCCCGGGCGGCGCAAGCGTCCCGACGCCCCTGCGTTCCCACCGACGAGCCGCACTCGACTCGATGGCATCGACCGATCTCTCTCTCCTGCGCCAGCGACACTGCTGCCCCATTACTACCCCACAGCCACCGCAGCCATCTTCTTCCTCCTCTTCGCAGGAGTACGAACGTCGAATAATGCACTTCTCATAAATGCTACCCTCTCTTTTTCTTTTCTTCCACTTTTACGTCACCGTGACGCAAGTCCGTTAAAAGCTCTGGAAGCATCAGGATGCAAGCTCACGAGTTCGCGGTAACCAAAAATATAACGAGCTGTTTCTTCCTCGATGCGCTTCCTGTAACACGGACGGAGACTGCAGGTGCACGTACTTCCGGTCGATTCATCTTCTCGAACTCTATGGACGTCGGCTTGTCCTTCCTTTAACATTTATATAACTTTATCCAGCTCGGATACACCAGTCAAACTTGACAGGTAGATTTTAATTTAGAACCGTTTGACAGCGTTTATATTAGAGAAAATGAAAAAAGTTTTTAGACGTCCATTGAATAATTTGCGCATGCGCGCTGAGGGCCGCGAAGCTGCCAATAGTCCCTATTGAAATGCTATACATCAGAAAAGGGTCTGGAATTGGGATGCCCTATAGAAATTAGGAGACACGTATACGTGTCGCGAGCGCGAGAGAGACATACTTATGACCTTAGACGTGCGTAAGAGAAGGACAAAGATAACGGAGACCAAAATCGTGAGTAAATAATCCTTCCTCGAGTGTCATTCGAGTCGGATCGATATATCTTTTAACGTCAATCGGTGAAACCTTTAAATTTCTATAATATCGACAAAAAATATCGGTGCGAATCACAGAAGATGCTTCGTTCGTAGTTTACACGATATGCGACCAATTCGTTTGAAAATTTATCTGAAACGTCACAGTAAAATTTTGACCAAATGGCGCTTAACCAAAAACTATCATCGCGTGACAGCTGTCAACTCAACCAGTCGCGCTGGAGCCGAATATCCTCCCAACGCGCATCCACGTAACCGTCCATTGTATCTAATCGGGCTGCTCTCGTTACACCCGAGGACGCGTCTGTCTGCAGCCCCGGAGGCCTCTTCTTCCTCTTCCTCTTCCTCTTCCTCTTAGAATTCGCTGGCCAGGCTTTTTCCAAGTTTCTCCAAAGTTGGCTGTATCGGCCAGAAGTTGAAAACTGTCGGGCGTATTCTCCGTGTTCGGTCGAAGAGCGGGCGTCGCGACGGGTGCGGCGGGACGTCGGACGGACGGGAAACGCGAAATAGGAGTGTTGCGAGTGCGCGATATCGGCATTGTGTCCTCAATGAAAGCTACACGAGAGCATAAAGTGTTCGCGGTAAACAAAGTAGCGGCCGTCAACTTCTGCCTTCCCGTTCCGGCCGGAGTTCTGCGATCGTCTCACGTAAAAGGTACATTTATGTCTATAGTCACTCTATCTGGCATCACTCGCTTACGGACTGTTTTTTTTTGTTTTTTTTTTATTTGAATCGCCCAAAACCTCATTCCATATCTAGCGACCGAAGCCTCGATAAAATTTAAAACTAGCCTTGAGATTCCGGTTTAGCCGGATCGTTCCGTTGGATTATATTTTTTTATCAATTTTTGTTTCCCGATACGACAACCTGTTCGCGCCTACGCAGAGTCTTGAGATACCGAAGAATGGCGCCTCCATTGATCCTATCAGCGATCGGAGCCGCGTGAGCTGCTCCATTCTTGTCCTCTGAAATTTTGAGTTTTGTATCCGACACGGAGAGACGAAGGAAACTACGTTTCCCTCTGATGTAGGGTGAGGATGGGAAGGGTGGCTGGCTGTGAGCCGGGGGGGGGAGGTGGTACGCCGTGACGTCAGAGATGACCTGCGGAGAAGGAAGTTTGTTCGTAACGGGTCCACCCCCCCCCCTCTCCTCCTCCCCCCTTCCTCTTTCTCGTAAAAGTCGATAGGGGATCGTTATTCGCGACTCGCTCTTCCGATTCGGCAGCAGCCGACTAGGCGTCCGCCTGGCGGGCTGGAGGCTGCTGCTTCCGGTCGACCGTGAAGCTTTTGTGGAAAGTCGCAAGTTCCGAGTTAAGTTTCTCAAGTACAATCGATATAGCCAGTACCGATCAAGTTGTCGCGCTGCTCGTGAAGTAATAAAAGGTTGGTTTTAGAAAATTGGAGCAGCCCGTTAGAGCCGAGCGGGTGCCCATAAAACAGACTGCAGGGTTTATCGTGAAATCTGCATGCTCGTAAATGATCTCTGGAAGGACGTTACCGGGAGACTCCCGGTAGACGAGCCAGTAAATACGTTTTGAGAACACGTTACCTTATGTTAGGTTATGTTAGGTTAGGTTAGGGTTTCGAACTCGAGAGCCAGGACCGTTACGTAGTGGCTCTAACGTTACGTGTGGAAGCCATTGCGATAGGATATAGGAGGGAGCCAGTCACGCTAGGTCCATTACTTTTATCTTTTTCGCCTTAGATTATCTGTACCTTCCGACCAATAGGGAATTCTTTGACGGTATAATTAAGCCTGCTCAATTTCCGGAATTTACAAAAAAAAATGTTTGAAATCTCCACTAGCCAAAGGAAGCTCGGATACCTTGGCTTCTGGGAACTCGGCGAGATGGAGAGGATAGATAATGAAATTAGGTTTAGAACTTTCCTCTAGCGAAGCTTTACTGTACCCGTACGTTACCACTCTTCCTTATCAAGATCGTATCTCAGCATCTCCGGGAGCAGCAGCAGCAGCATCGACCCGGCTTGTTTCTAATTTCTATCAATCCTCATTAAGATAACGTTAAGGCATCGTTCGAGTTAGTCCAGTTTTACTTGCTCTTCCTTCTTTCGCGTAGAAACTTACCTCGCGAATCTTGCGAATCCTGAAACAAATAATTTCTTCTCACGCTCCAAGCGAATAATAAACTTTTCGCTGTTAAATCGAGTCAAACAAGTGCGAATTTACAGAACGTGATGTCCTATACTGGATTAATTAAAGCAACAACCCGGAGGGAGCGAAATTCAATCAAAACGAATAGAGACACGGAAGGAGGAAGCGGACCGACAGGATTCTCATAAAAGACATAAAGTTTCTTCGAGTTTCTAGAATATATATAATTCTGTAAATAATTCGCAGAACCTCTGATCTTCGTTCTGCCGCTTCGGTTCGTCGGGATATTCAATCCCAACGTCCCGGTAATATCTTAACGGCCTTTATTTTCAATGCGAACAACAAAGTCTAGGATTACATCCGCACTCGGACGCTTCGAAAATAAGTCCGAGATATCAGCGGCGTGACAGGTTCGGTTCTGACGTATCAATATGGAAATGCGAAGCCGACGAAGCCGACGAAGCCGACGACGCGATGCGATAATTGGAAGCGGAAAGTGAATCGCGCGATGAGAACACAGAGAATCGCCTGTTTGCCGACAGGGTTGGCCTTGCGGTCACGTGTCGTCGCCTCTTCGGTCTTGCGACTCGCGACTCGCGACTTCCCGTCTCTCTCGGCTCTTCGACTTCTTCGCTTTGCTCGTGTCGAGGCGCGACGTTTTTAAATAAATTCCTGCCGCGGCCAGTCTGGCCTCCTTCATTGTCAGTGGCAGAAGCCGCGTTTGGCTCCCACCGGCCGTTTCCTACGTCGCCGCTCGACTTGTTCGTGCTTCTTTCTTCTACTAGCGCCAATCCTTACGCAATTCGAATCTACCTACGTTTTACAACTCGTGACGTTTTCACAGTTCAGTTGTCGTATCGCTAGTCCGTTACTCTTAGCCTTGCATACAGACAATTCGTACACATATGTATACTCGGCTACAGAAAGTGAAACTGACGAGCAGTCGGGAAATTCGTCAAAGTTTAAATGACATTTTGAAAAATGCCTCAGTGACCTTTAAATTTTCACGTTTTCAAGTTTTCACGTTTTCACGGTGCTCCTTATTGTCGCACGTTCCAATTTTACTATTATCCTTTGCTCAAACCTCCCGAGGGACTTTGCCTCTTAGTGACTATGTAATCGATGGAAAGTTTTAGGAGACTCCTTCAAGTGCCAAAAGCGTCTCGATCTGGTTATTTATAAACGGGAATTCGTCGGTTAATGCGATTTAAATGTTTTTCTAAATACTTGACGAAAAAAAGGCTCGAAATTGAATTCGTCTACGTACTTCACTCTCGGTAATTGCCAACTGCTTTTACATTTTCATTAGAAATTTATTAAACTCCACAGGTTTATTAATATACCGTGTCCTCCTTAAACGACGCTCTCCGCGCTAAGCCGTTTGCATCTCTCAAGTTATTCTGCCTGTCGATCCTATAATTACGCAAGAGTCTCGAAACGCGAAAAACTTTTTTTTCTTCCCTCAAAGTCCTAATTCCATTTCACTCTCGTCCTCTTCTTCCTTTCAGTAATCCTTTTCTCCTGTCACTCTCGATCCTCCTTCTCCGTCTTACGTCTCTCTGTCTCTGAACCTTTTTTCTCTTTCGCCTTGCAACTAAATCAAGTCTCATTACTCCGCACTCATTATACTCGCAAATTGTTCCTATCGCTTCATAGATACACGTTAGGCAAACGTAACACGCGACTTACACTCGGAAATTAGCAATCACGTCGATTATGGTATTGGAAGTGAAATAAAGTGATAATCGGCCACGTGAACGAGCTTATACGGTAAATCGAGTAAATGCGCCAGCAGTGCTTTACCTCTTTCCTATTTGTATATCGTTACTATTGTAGTTGCTTAGTCAGTTAGTTAAAAAATTCGCTCTGTCCTTATCTAACCTACGTGGCGCATTCCGCCCGCTTTTAATTGCGTAATACCGTTGCTTCATACAGTGATTTACATTCCCTCGTATCGTTATCGGAGACTGATGCCGTCAGTGACATCTGATTACCGATTAGTCATACGTTCCAAAAGCATCGGGCGACACGTAACCGATGTGTAAACCGTAGACGTGTGCGTAATTGTTAGATATATTCGTCACGCATTGATTACAGTTATTTCTGCTTATCGCGATACCAGTTTTTCTCATGCTTGACATTACTCAAATGAATTTTCCATATATTTCTTTTTTCCTCCGTGACTCAAGCTGTTGCGTCGACGCGTCTATGAATGAACGGCTACTGCCACGTACGATTCGGTAGTTGGGTAGAAAAATAAGCGGAAAACTTGACTCGATTCCTACTTGGAACAGCGCGCTGCTTTGCACACGTGCAAAAAGGCACTTGGGCAACTTTTATCGTCACGGGACGTCGTCGGCGTCGGCGTCGGCGTCGTCCAACAATCGAGCCAAGGACAGATGTCACTTCTGCCGGATCGAATGAAAAACGCCTCAGTTTTGTTTCCAAGGTGTAGGGCAGCTGCCGGAGAATTATTTCTACCGTCTCTGTATGTTTACATATCAAAGACTTACCGACACGCGTTCGATGTCGACGAATTAAACGATACCTCGGCGATATCGGCTACGCGTTATCGGTAAACGATCAAAGATATTTCTGGTAGGACTTTGTTTTCTCATCGAGCAGATTTCGTCAGTCGGCGCGAGTAGCCACGGTTGTAGTGACTCCGTCGTCCCTGAGAATTTTCGCCGTTGGTTCTTTCAAGAGCGAAGATACGAAAATGAAGTCAAACGATTCGTAAGTAAATAATTCGCCGCAGACCGCGAGCGCTTTCTCATACGACTACGTGCAATTTTACTAGTTCAATTTGTCGCACGTGTCTCCGTCGGACGTTCAAATTTTACGAGAGGCCAAACGCCGACATCCAACCTCATGTTTTCCTTTGTTCGTTCATTCATTCGTTTACTCGGTTCGCTCCAGTCGCTCCAGTCGCTCCGTCATCCTCCTCTCGCGATCTCTGTCTGTCTGTCCTTTACTCGCCGAGAGTGCTTCAATTAAACACGACTGAATCACTCGGTCTGCTCGTGGCAAAAGAAACAAGAAATCCTCTGTTTGATATTCGCAAACTACCAAATTCTTTACACTGGTTCACGCGCGATAGCTTCACGGCTATCAGGTTTTTATATAATTGTCGAATTGCTCCGAGGCATTCGATCGGCTATCGATAATATCGAATATTTATCATAGGCGATATTGAGGGCTGAGTCAATCGTCGTGAGGCAAGACCTGATACGGCTCAAGAGGGAGTAACTCGTGTCAGGGCAATGTTACCGAAGATAAGGGGTGGGGGGAGAGAGAGAGAGAGAGAGACTGGGAACGGCAGCAGGGAGAGAGGAGATAAATTGTTTTTTTTTTGACATATCTCTAAAGCACATGACTCTGTTGACTCTCGTTGGCTTTGGGGACTAACCACAAAGGCGCGCGATTCTTCACTCAGACGGAGCATCGGCGGAGTCGTGGATGCTGTTGACATGCTCGATGATGGAGACGATGATGCTGAGGACTGGGGGGGGGGGGGGGAGGGGGGCATCATGTAGGCCAGACGGATTCGTTGTGTCTGGATTTACAGCCTCTGTGACAATAACGTTGACGTCGTCATAAATTTCTTTTTATGTTTACGGAAACTAAGCGTTTTAGGAATCCCGTGTAATATAGAGTGGCGGGATTTACCAGCGTCGCGACGTCGGCTCGATCGTTACCGATTGTCATCCGCGAGTTGACAAGGCTATTGGTTATTTACGTCATCTATACCTACCTTATGCTGCTTATTGAATACAGTTTTTTTTTTCCATTGAATTCTTTCTCGCTTCCTCTCCGACGGAGATGACAGATGAGATAATACTTGGACACGTGGAGAAGGGAATTTTGAAAAAGATTATTACAAAACCCTCTTGAAAAATGGGGTAGTCCCTACCTTGACGACAGCAGGGACCATTTCAAAAGGATCTTATTACTTTGATGTCCAGCGAGGAAGGATCCACCAAGGGATGAATAAGGATGCCTGAAATAATTTATCCGAAAACCGTGTGGATAACCAATCGACATAAATAGTAATATGAC
Organism: Calameuta pallipes; assembly: GCA_030142375.1. Classification (NCBI taxonomy): domain Eukaryota; kingdom Metazoa; phylum Arthropoda; class Insecta; order Hymenoptera; family Cephidae; genus Calameuta; species Calameuta pallipes. Next base: position 470,529 of record JARQSW010000535.1, read on the forward strand.
GTGTAGGGCGAGACTTGGGCGTCGCCTAAGTAGGGGAAGGAAAAATTTGGAGGAGTCAAAAAATCGTGCAATTAAAATTATAAACGGCTAAATTTCGAAAGCGGACAATTTTTGGTCGTCTCAAAATAAAGGGACGTTTACAAAGCGTCGCGTATCGCATCGTTAGGGCGTTTTACTAGGCGCGGGGATTATAAAGCCCTCAGCAACAAATGGTTGGTAAACACGAAGTGGCAGTATCTTTAAGCGTTCCCTATACAAGTATAATAAAGCTGAGTCAAGAATTATGGCAGAATATAAAAGTATAAGCAGCGCTCGACCGAGAATCTTTGCTCGAAGCGACTCGTGTCTGCGTTTCCAATTAAATATCTCGCAGGCGTCTAAGGATGTCAAAGGGTTACCGATACATTTACTGTAGGAATTGATCGTTCAGAATCGATTGTCACGAAAATCAATAAGACTCGTGCAAGAGATCGCAAGAGATCAGGGCGTATTAACAGGGTAAACGACGCGGTCGAATACATTTTAATCGTTAAGCTACCGTTCACACCGAATTTTTATATAATATTAATTCTCCGATGATCTTTCATAGGAAAATTGATCGATCAGTTTTTAATGTTATTATACTGCTCATTGGTTTTTTCCGAATGAAAAATATGGGGAAAAAACGTCGAACCGCTCCTGAAACTTGAAATCCAAAATCGCTTTGCCCTCAGAATTAAATTCGTTCTACTCGGTGGAGATCTTTCGAAAGTCTATATATTTATGTATATTGAAATATGCGATTACGTGTTAAGAAATCTCTTTTCCTCCATCTCGAAGTATGATGCGATTTCGCTTGATCTATTCAGCTTCACCTTCCGTAGTATAATTTTTCTTGGCAACTGATCAAATTTATATATATCGTCTGACGTAACATTTTTCAAAAATAATGTCCTGTCGGCTAATGGCAGTAGAGGCGGCTATGTGATTATTTAAAATTTACGACAATTTGCACAAAGTAGTTAAATACCGAATAGAAACGTCTCCGGTGTGCATCGCGTGCATTTTCGCTGTATACGAACCGTTTCGCGATATTTATCCCATCTTTATCTTATCTTATCCAGTCGCGTTCGCTTTTTCAAATTGTGTGGCAGAATGACATTTTCAAATGCGATCTGAGATGAAATTATTATTATATTTCGTAAATGAGTTTTTTAAAATTTTCTAATTGCTTCCTCACTCTGTACTGTAATCGTGTATTTACTATACTGTAGTCCTTTGAGGAAAATTTCACGTTGCATCAAAAACTGTATGCACTTCTGTATGCACTTCTTTATGCGCTTCTAAGGAAAATGGGCTTATATACATAATAAATTGAAATGCCTTTCAAGACTTCTGGCGACGTCACAAAATATTTACATTTCAAATCTGAAACGATGTACGATTGCAACGAATACACCTTCGCGTCACGTCCATCGCTAAATCATTCCGAATAAGAAATGCAAATCAAAGCTATAAAAGTTCTTCTTACACGCACTTCGTTCACGATTTTCCAATATTTTTCACCCGCAACTCCTGGGACCGTCTTCGATACATCTTGCGGTTTTGCTCGTGTCTAGAAAATTATTTGCGGTCGAGTCTGAAAGATTTCTAGAAACCAATTATAATACAAAGAGCCGTTGTATTTTTTCGCCTCTTAAACTAAAAGCCACGCGAGTGCAAACTTATCGCATGTAAATTATCAATGTCAAACATCATAATTACATAACGTCGCAATGGATGTATAATCTCCAGGCCAAATAAAATAAATCCTAATGACACGATATCCCGCGTTTTGCAAACATCTCCTATTCGAAGCTGTCAAAAATTTTCCGCTTTCGAAATTATTAACGAAAAAAAAAAAAAAACTTCCACTTCACGTATGCTATGTTTACTAATTTTCGAGTCATAAAAATTAATTCCACAATCGTTGCAGCTGCTAAAACATCCTCCCGTCAAACGGCGATATAGCAGACTCTGCAAATATCTCCTTCTTTTGGCTTCACGAGAATGTTGTGCTTTCGGAATTTGTAACGAAAGAAATGTCAACTGCGGACGTCTGGAGTCCACTGGTTTGTCGGTCATAAAAATTATCTCGACGATCCTCACACCTGGTAAAACATCCCGTCGGCAAATTGCGACGAAGCAGACTCTGCAAATAACTCCTTCTTTTATATCACCGAAAAATTATTTTCTCTCGGAATTTCGAAGGAAATAATTTCAACTGCACGCATTTCGAGCCCACTACTAGTTTTCGAATCGTACAAACTTATCTCCACAATCGTCACGTCTGGTACGAAATTTCTATCGGGGAATCGCGATGTACAAAAATTCGGCAAATAACTTTTCTTTTAGACTGCCGAACAATTTTTTAGCTTTAGAAATTCAAAGCGAAAATATTTTAACCGCAGAGCTTTTCGGGTCGTCGAAATTTCCCCCACTCCTACTCGAGCTACGAGCAGCTTTCGCCACGTGCACTCAGAGAAAGAAATAGTTACTTGTATTATTTTTCAACTATGAAAAATAGTGAAATTAGAAGACGTTGAAATTATATAGTCAAAAATAATAAAAATATTTGTTATTTATAACTAAATCCAATTTACTGTAATGCAGCTGGAGACACTTTTGAAAAAATCTCTATTCAAATTTTATCGTTTAACGTTCCTCAAGATACGTCAAATATATCGATCGACACAATGGCATAATTAACTAAATAAAAACGAATAGAAACAAAAAACAGATATAAGCACTTTTGAATTTTGGGTAAATCTTTGAGTAGTCCTGCGAGCGAAATTCGAAGCTGCGATTTTCGGATCGGTCGACGCGGGAAATGTGGCGACGGCCTCCCTGCACACCAGACTAATAATTGCTAAATATTACTTCATTTGAAACTAATAGCCATCAGTATTTGTACATATGAAAACAACCGACTTCCCTGAAATTATCAAAAGAAGATAATTCGATAAATATATACGGTTCATTGAACTGGAGATATTTTATATGGTACATTTTGCAATAGATTTATTCGTAATACGCATACTATTACTACCATACGTAAAATGTGTCGTATATGCATCGATAACTGAGTAATTAGTATCGTTATCATATCCTTCTAAGTGCTTCGTAATTACTTTTTCGCAAATTCTTATAAGTCGTAAAAGTTCATTTGATTTATATGATATATTAATGATAGCGTTAATTATTTCGCAATGATAAACATATTTGCACAATCTGCTTCTGCCACCGTGAACCCATATCTTACAGTGCACAAAGTGGAATTACAAAGAAAACAAATAAATCCTGCTGTAACTTTTTCATAATTTATTGCGCTACTTTTCACGGGCTAATATTTCCTATTTTTGTTTGCTCCTCAGTGTCACGCGAAAGTACAACTTTTCGCAAACTACAAGATTTGCACGTAACGTGACATCTTGTTATTATTAACAATATCGTTATTATGCACCTGGAGCCCAGACGGTTACAAGAGAGACAGATAGGTAGATGTAGGTTTGTTTGATCGCGGAGAAAATTCCTTAGCGATTACAGGCAAGAATCTACATTATTACACGTTGCGAAAATAATAAACGATCGTTTTTTTATAGTCAAACGTTAATGGCGCTGTAAGAATTTCAAGAGTAACAATAAATAAGATAAGGTTCGTTAAGTAATTAATGAAGTAATTAGGTAAGATTAGGAGGTTACATTAACGTCAATATCTGGTATGTACAGGCATAGTCTTCGAAAGAGTTTTAACAGTGGTACCAACAGCTGACAGAGAATTCGAAAATTGAATTCCTGTGCCCTCAGAAAAGACCTATAAAGTGTGACAGTCGGAGCTGCTGGACGATTGGACATCCTGTCTGTCCTACTGGCGTCGCGACGCCTGAACGTACTGGGCTTTAAATGCAATTTGTCCGTGAAAAAAGAGCAGAGGTACCAAGGTGCAACGACCTACGAAAAGCACAGCCAATTAGAAAAGGTCGCCGATTGGCCGGTCTGAGCCGTCCGAGTCGACGTCTGTGACGCCAAATGTGAATATCACGTGGCAGCCGAAATAGAAAACGAACGCTGTTCTTTAATGAAAGGGTTAACTTAGTTTCTGACACTAGTAAATTGCAGGCTGGCGCGTGTCGACAGTCGTCGACCAACCGAAAAATTGCAGTATGAGTCCCCCCATTCGTATACGGAAGCCAGTTGTAGAGGGGTCAAGAGCACTGGTGGCTCTGAGAAAATCAGTGACTCGATTGCAGACTATGAGCTTTATTACCTCCGAGAGAACGCGTGAGAACAAGATGGGTCGGTAATCAGATCAATCGGGTGTTACTGTCGGATTGGGCACTTTTGATTATGACGTAACAAAAGAGGATTTTCATAATGCAGAAAATTCTGCAGCGCCTAGAGAGACACTAAGATGTAGTCTCAGTGTGGAAAGTAACGATCACTTTAAAAACGTCATAAGCTTGGGTAGGTAAATTGTCTGGGCCGCACGTAAATAAAAAGAGAGAAAGAGAGAGAGAGAGAGAGACAATGATATAAGAGCACTGTATCAAAGTGTCACGTGGTTAAATCGTAACTCGTAAATCTGCATGTAAATAGAGAAGCAGAATGAAAAGCAAAGAATAAAAGAAAGTAAATCGTGATTGATTGTATAATAGGTTGGGACGTGAGTAACGCGCTGCGCAAACATGCACGAGACGTGCGTTACGGTTGGGAAAATAATTAATGGCCGATTAAGGTGGCTTCGAGAGGAGCAAATATTTAACGAGTGACTCCTAGTAGAACTCGCGAATCCGAAAGGCGGAGCTTAGAAGACGATGTGCGTGTGCCGCACGCGTCTCCCCTTCCATCGTCCAGATGTCATTTACACCGGAGCCAAAAACAAACAACGCTCGGAAAATTACATCATCGATTTTTTCGTTTTTTTTTTGCGACGGGGGGGGGGAAGATTTTTTTTCTCAAAATTCACACAATTCCACGTGTCATCGATCGTTTGAATTTATTGTCTCCCATCTCTTTTTGTCCAGTCATATTCTTCGTATGGGGATTCCGCTTAACGCTATTCGCGTGTATCGGGTAATTCAAAAGTATGACTTTTAATACTTTTCCGCGAATTTTTCGCAATCAAGACGGAAAAATAATGAACCGGTTAAACCCAACGTGACGATGCCTGCGCGGTGGCTGCGAACGTACGTCGGCACGTGCGCCGTCCATTGTATCGAGTCAAAGGACAGAAGACGAACGAGGAGAAGCAGAATGCGAAATATGACGTTCGGTGTCTTTCTTTTTATTTATCAATTTTTTAAACCGATCCTCCAGGGCATTGCGATCGTGCCGATTGACTCGTAAAAATTTGCACGATTAAAAAAAATGTGGTAAACAAGTTTATTGGATGCGGAATCAACGTCGTGTTTTCGTAATTTGCCGGTCATGGGATACTGGGATCAGTCACGAGGTTTTACTTATTTTATACTCGGAAACGTCCAGACTATTTTTGTACGTCTGGCAATCGTTTCGTTCTCTCTTGCTCTTCCTTTCTCTTGGTTCGTCTACTCTCTCTCGCTCAATGGTCCCTTCTCTTGGGCGGCTCACGGCCTGACGATACGCACGCATCACGCAGCCACGCATACACGCGTACGCGTGTACACGTGTACACGCATATACGCAAACACGTCTACACGCGTACACGTGTACACGCGTACACGCGTAAAGGCTGACACGCATCAACGACAATTTGATGACGACAATCGTAGTGATACGATTAAAATTATCAAAGTAATTGGCTTGAATTAGATAAACTATATGTACATGTAAACTTTCCTAGATATTATTTATTATAGGAATATTAGGGGCATCGATAATGTATACGTTACCAGAGATAATAACGAGTGGAACACGAAAACACATAATTTGATATTTCGTAACTTCGCGCTACGTCCATGTATCGTGCAGCTTATGCAACTTTTTATTCCGGTACACATAGCCGATCTGTTCCAGGCGTCATTCTTCTAAACCGCAGCTGTTAATAAAAGGATGAGCAACCGGTGTCTCATTATTATTCGCTTCTAGGGCAAAGAGGTCGACTCGACTGCATTTATGATCGACTTACGATCGATATACGCTCGAGATTATCCGATAGAAAATTTCAAGAAAATATAATATTTGATAAAGAATTAAATTTTTCCGAAAAATCAGCGAAAATTCCTTTAACGAGCTTTTACGGCTTAAAGAAAACGATCTCCGACGACGTTATCGCTGTTATCGTAATTATTCCGATAATTCATTTTATCTTACTTCAAAAATCACGCCTTTCGGGTACACGTGCTCGCGTATCAAAATTTTATTGTCTCAGATGGTCCCTGTGACAATATTGGGAAAATGCTGATGGCACTGTGCAAGGATGACGACAAACAATGTGACGGAGATAAGAGGGAGGAAGTCTGCTGGTCGTTAGCATAATAACACCGAGTGCTTCACCTCCTAGTAGTCAGTACGTGCCAAAGCGTCGATCGGTTCGCATTAATTCAATCTGCTTAGCTCGGTTACCTCATTCGTTCGATCCTTCCTTTTCGGTGCTTCGACCAACCAAAATATTTTTCCTCCCATCGGACGTCCCCTCGACCAACTTTCCGACTGTCCTCGGACTCGGCTGTTTGACATTGACAAAGAAAATTTTACCATATTTTCCTACCGTTTGAACTTCCAATTAAAAATACTAGTTACACGTTCGCTTTCCTTTACGTATAACTAATTCTTAATCGCTTCCTCGACATTTATCCATCACGCGTCGCTTATCTTCGGCAGACGAGAAGACTTCGAGGTGACAATGGGGAAAACTTCTATGGCGATAGACTACTTGGTCTTCATCGGCTTCATAGTCGTGTCTTTCATCGTCCCGCTCTGGGAGAAGTTTCGCTCGAAGAAGACGGAAACCAAAGCGGACTATGTCTTCGCCATGGGGAAGGTCTCCATGGGCGCCATGATGTTGTCAATCGCCAGGGGGACTCTAGGTGTCAGGTCGTTCCTTGGCTACCCTTCCGAACTGTATTACAGGGGTAGCGCCATGTGGGAGACTCTCTACGGGATGCTCCTGGCTTATCCCATTGTCTGCTATATCTTTGTTCCCGTCTACTACAGTCTTGGGATTACATCGGTCTATCAATATTTGGATATGAGGTGATTATCGATAAAAAATCAATTGATATACTGATAATAAGGCGCTAATATATTTTTTATACTTATCGACCGATAACAAATTTTCTTTTTTCATTTTCAGATTCAATTCGAAACTGGTCAGATGTCTTGCCAGTTTCTCTTACGTGATCCGCAGCTTACTTAATCTTGCTGTGACTGTATTTACTCCTTGCGTCGCTCTCAAGACCGTTATCGGTCTTCCGTATTGGGCCAGCATCACTTCTATCACTACGATATCGGTCATCTTTACCGTCATGGTACAATTGATTTTTAATTTTTCTCGTGTCGATTAATTAAAGAATGGACGTCAAAGACTTCCTTAGGATCGAGGGTAATCGCGGTATTATCTTTTACAGGGGGGACTCAAGGCTGCTATTCTCTCGGACGTCATTCAGGGCTTGACTATGATTGGCGTATCGGTTGCGATAATTATACAGGGTGCCGTTGACGTTGGCGGCGTCGGACCTGTACTCAATGTCACCTACGAGCGAGGACGCCTTGACTTCTTCGAGTAGGTTGCTAAAAAATTTAAAAAAAATTCTAGTACAGATATTTCCAAAAAATTAATCGTCTTTGACGCCTACTGGTGTATGCGAAAAATTTTATTAATTTATCATTTCCAGCTTCAACTTGGATCCGACCATTCGTGTGACGACGGTGTCTGCAATAATTGGACAGCTGTTTATGAGTCTCTCAGTTTTTGGCTGCCAGCAAAATTTCGTGCAGAGATACTGCAGTATGACCAGCCAGAGAGAAGTAGTCAAGTGAGTTTCTAATCGACTAAGGATGAGCCTTATCAGCCTGGGGCAATATTTTGATTCTCTAAACTTCATTTTTACTTTCTTCAGGACTATGATGGGGAACGTTCCCGTGATCGCTGTTTTATTTTCCCTCTCGTGGGTCGTCGGGATGGTCATCTTCGCCAGCTACGCGGACTGCGATCCTCTGAGTCTTGGGTACATCTCAAAATTCGATGAGATCGTTCCGTTCTACGTAGAGGACAAGTTCGTCTACCTGCCAGGATTACTGGGACTCGTAATGGCTACGCTGTTCAACAGTGCGCTCACCCTGGCCGTCTCCAACCTCAACTCTTTGGCGACCGTAACCTTCGAAGACTTCCTGGGACAGATTCCTGCCCTGAGTGGACTCAAAGATAAGCACCAGTTGCGCGCAATTAAAATCATCGGCGTGATATACGGATTCATGATAATGGGAGTCAGCTTCCTCGTCGGCATGTTATCCGGAGTTATAGAATCTTCTATGCTGATGACCTCAGCGACCTCCGGACCTCTGCTCGGCGTCTTCGTACTGGCGATGCTGGTGCCCTGCGCCAATTGGAAAGGAGCATCGGCTGGGATGATCTTCAGCCACGTGACGACCCTCTGGATAACCTTCGGCAGCCTCACCATTGCCAAGAACGTCGAGACGCTCCCCCTCTCGACCGAGGGATGCCAAAATGACACAATTTCGCCCTACATCAGTCGACCAGCTATGATCGAATCGTACCTGAACCACGATGAAAACGTCACTTCTACTTTAGCAAGTACAATGATGATGTCGACCACGCAGAGTACGATCCTTGGCTCCAGCGCGGAAACTTCGCCTCTGGACCAGCTTTATAGTATCACGTACATGTATTACGCCTTTATCGGCAGCTTCACTACTGTCTTTGTCGGCATCATCGTCAGCCTCTTGACGGCCGATCCAAAGAACGACATCTACGAGGAGCATCTTCTTCATCCGCTCGCTCTTAAGTTTTCCCGATGGTTCCCCGGTAAACCGAGGCCCTACGCCGGCATGAAGCGTCTCGACGAGAACGAAGAAACCACGAACGGTAGCGATTCCGCGAATGTTAATCGAAATGTTAATTCGGAAAATTCAAATTCAAATAATGCTAATGACACGAGTAACACGGAGAAGACATCGCCGGGACGCGTCGGTGAGGACGGGAAGATCCATCTGAACGAGAGCTACGCGAAGAAGCTTAGCGCCTTTAAGGACATCTCCCTTGAGGTAGCCAACGAGTTGACAAAGGACTCCGTAACGAGGCTCTGATGACAAGATCAGTGGGAAAGTGACGTAAATAAGAAAAATCAAATTATTTTTACTCGATCGACTCTCTTGCGCAATTCCTTCTGTGCCGGAAGTAAACTGACCTTGAGTATGGCTTGGCACGTACTTATATTCTCGTTAGTGCTAATTAACGAAAAAAAGAAAAAAAAACTATCGGATTGTGAATTGTGACTAGTGAGCTGCGAGATACAGTCACTGCAGTGTGTGACTGTGTTGATAAATACTCATCGATATCTTGCCGCGCGTCAATATCAAATGACTGAGAACTCAAAGTTCGAAGAAACAGAATAGAAAATCGCGCGCGGCAAATAGTAATTAATCGTCTGAACGTGTAGTTCAGTATTATTGAGGAAAAAACTGGTAATAGGAAATCAGTTTTTTTTTTCAAGATTCACGGTACAAAAAAGTTCTTTCTAGTTTTTGTTACACCGTGGCTGAGCCGTTGGCCTTTATAATTTATCTTATATTATGATATTAGATTAGTCACTTGGTTAGACGTCGACGCATGTTTGCGAACTTGTTTCATTTTTGTACGAACGACATCTAATTCTCATCCCAAGTCTCCTCGATTTCTCGTGGATAGTGCATTTTATTGATTTTACATAACCGTATACATAGGACCCAGGACGTCTTTAGTGGCAAGTCGACCTTCATCAACATTCTAGCCACTGAAAGTAGCGATTCTTTTTCGTTTACCTACTTCGCCACATGTAAATATTATAAATACGCATATGCTCATTGATAAAAATATAATTAATTATATACATTTGAATAGGAATTCGTTAACTTTTTTTTACCTAAGAACGCGCACGGCCCTTTGACCTTGCAGCAAACTCCAAATCTTCACTGAAAACTGTTCGCAGTGTGCCTGTAGATGAGTGATAAGACCTGCACACTTCAATTTCACGAGATAACGCCTCGTGCGGCGAGATCTCGTTATCAGGAACGAATGGTCTGAGAAGTGAACGAGCGAAGGGGAAGGGACACTTTAGAGATTTCAGGTAGATAAAGCACGCATTGAAGCGTAATTCCAAAAGTGCTCCTAGCTAAATGCATAACTCTTATCGTGAGAAGCCTACGGGTGTCCATTAATTGTATCAGTGATTAGACGCCATTTTATCTATTATATAAAAGTTTCTCATGATTTGATAATTTTTCAAAAATTATAATAAAATTGATTTTCATGATATTTTGACGACTTCCGTACCAGTGTGGCAGCGATCGGGTCGACCTAAGCGATTATCGACGGTAACAGGCAGTGATAGCACAGGTGATAACGGTAATAATCTACAGGCGGTGCCTGAGAATATTTTTCAGTAGATAGTCTCTCGGTAGTCTTGCACTGTCAGACGTACAAGTATTTGCTCTAGTTCGAGGTTGTTACGTCACGCGTCGTTTTCCCACTCACAGTGGTGTAGAATGAAAAGCGGATCGTCATACACGAGGTAGAGTGGAATAAGAAGAAAATCAAGGGGAAAGACAGGAAGGAAGATAAGTTTGTTAGGAAAGTCCTGAAACTTGCTGAAAAACATTTGAGATCGAAGAAACCGATCGAGTGGCAGACAGAAATCGTTCAACTGAGCAGGAAGTAACGTCGAGTGTGTAAAATCGTCGGCAGAGCGCGCTGCAGTATCGTTCTCAAGCACGTTCGTCATCTGAACCATCTGAACAGACATGGTTCCAGGTTGCATCGCGCCATCCCTCCCATCCCTCGCATTCCTCGCTGTTCCTCGCTCAGAAAACCGGACGATTGCCGCTCATTGTTCTTCGACCAAGACCGAAGACTGCTGCTCCATAAAGATTCTCAGGAAATTGCTGAGAAACTTGTAACGCGTCAGTGCGCGTTCGGTGAAATCAACGGGACGCGCTTCTTGTCGTTTCTTCGAAAGTTCGTTTGATCTTAGTGACAAGGGAAGGCGAATCCATGTACGCGTAAATAACGTGTTTACCTCCGTTGACGTTTGCTTCAGTTTCTCGTCAAATTCACAATGGCTGTGGAATCGAGGTGAGTCTGGAAATTCAGCACCCTTCTTCCTGTTTCTGCCAATTTTCCTTTCGATCCGCACTAACTCTCGATCCTGACTTTTCATCTCTCACGTGTCTTTTTTTTTATTAATTTTACTGCTCGCACTCATTGTTTTTCTTTTTCCATTTTGACGATAACTTTCAATGGTAGTCTCCTCCTTGGTAAATTCCTTTTTCTCGTCGACTGCTTTATTTACACTTTTGACATGTTTCTTTAAAGGCACGAAAACAGGGAGTCAACCCGAGGACACTTGTTTCTTCTCCTTTTATCTCCTTTTAGTATCCACTCTTGTTTGTTAAGGCGTCACTGACACGAGGACCTGTCAACTCGTATTCAGGTTTCAACTTTGAGCCGGCAGCTTCCAGTGGCAGGAACAGTTGTCATGTTCTTCAAGTCCCGAAGATGCTTCCCGTGAATGTTTTTCTCGCGCATAGTCGACTCGATCGATCGACCATTCCGGCTACGTAGGCATGCGTACCACCACACCACCACACCACCACTGGGCTGCGTTTCCACCGTACAATATTTAGAGATGATTCACCAATTACGCTACAGTTCTTTTTAAACCTTGCATGCGATTGGTTAATCCTCACTAATCCTGTACGGTGGAAACGAACCGACGCGGACCCTTTGAGGATACTGAACGGAGGAAACTGTGCGCACAGGGCATATTAATACTACATCTGATCTTATTATTTCTGACCTTAGAGTAGCTACCAATTACAAACTCGTGCCGCCTGTCTCTCCTTGTAAGGTTGATACGTTCTCTTGAATTGAGAGTAATAACTTGAAAATTTAACGCAGTTATTTTCTCGTTAGTCTCTGCCTCCCGCAGAACAGTTAGGGCCGTATAAATCCGTCAATAAAAGACTCAGTAATAAAAACAAATACTGGGACAACAAAACAATGCTTTTTTTTTGTAAAGACTTCAGAGAAATAAACTTTTTAGACTACCGCGAAACGTGCGCTAGCACGTCACAATATTGATTTATTTCGATTGATTTTTGTTCAAGCTCTGTCGAATCGGTTGATATACTCAATTTTAAAAACTACCTGTAGATTACGACGACTACACGATTACGAGGACTAATTAAAGCTAAAAGACAATGCGATTGTAGAACGTATAGGGTGATTAAGTAAAGCTTGATAAAGGTTTTTGACTTTTTTTTTTAGATGGATGCCTTGTCAGTTGAAAATCGAAGCCAATCTATGCAGCGCCGACTACGATGGGATCATCCTCGTATCCGGAAGTGCACCCGGATTCGATGAACCAGAACCCTTCAAAACGGTTCTATATGCGGCTGCACAAATCGACTCCGGTTTGGGGACGATTGGAGCTGTTCTCCCTATTAATTTACCAGCAAAAAGGCTTGTTTACAGTCCAACGGGTCCCCTCAATATGGATTATCACGATGTTCGAAGCTTTGGGGAAGCAGCGACCAAAGGAATCCAAAGGTTACACGACGACCTACGTCCGAATAACTTATTCTATTAATAAACCTGAAAATCTCGCAAGAGACGTTTCTCTGTATATTTAACTGAACTTTTCCTCTGTTCTCGCATCGACGTCGCAGAGCTCTGAAGGCAGGTGTGCGTTGTCCGCTGTTGGCACTTTTGCCGGATGTTCGTTTTGAGAATGTCGAACTGGTAACGCTTCTAGGTGCACTCGAAGGGCTTTATGTGGTAAGTATTCCAGACTCTGTAGGTGGATGAGTGGATGAATGGATGAATATTTGATGAGATTGAGGTGAGGAAAGATACCATGGATACGGACTAGCGAACTATAGGATTTCAACACATGCATGGTTTCTCATGAATTTCAGCCATTGGAGGTTAGAGAAATTGGTCCTGAGAAATGTTACAAGGCATGCCAGCTTGGTGTCTGGAGTCCAATTTGCAATAAAAAACTTCAGGGAGTCGTAAAACTGGCGTCTGCCTTGGAAAGCGGTAGATATGTCGCCAGAGATATTGGTAAGATACAAAAGTTGCTTGAAAATTTATAGAATAAAATAATAGTTTGTTCGCTTAAGCATTCGGTTTATTGGAGATGATGTAATCTCGCTTAACGGAAGGAAATTTCGGATATTGAATTTAAAGGTTATTCATAGGAGGAGCCGACCCTGAGCGAATGACGCCTCCGCGCGTCGAGGAATACGTTGCTCAACTATTCTGCGGGTCAAACGTCATGATGCAAGTGGTCAGCGACCAGGACACCCTGTTACAAGAGTATCCGCTCTTTGCAAGTGTAAATCGTGCAGCTTCCGTAATTCCACGTCATGCTGGTCGTATAATTTTCTTGACCTATGAACCTGCGAATCCTGCTTGCGTTCTCGAGACCGTGATGTTAGTCGGTAAAGGTGTGACCTATGACACGGGAGGTGCGGATATTAAGTGTAATGGAAATATGTCCGGCATGTCCAGGGACAAGTGCGGCGCAGCTGCCTGCGCTGGATTTATGCAGGTTAGCTAAATTATCATAATTAATGGTAGATTAAAGAAAATGATTTAATGAAAATTAAAACTGACGGAAGAGCTTGTCTCGTGCAGGTGGTAAATCTACTGCAACCACCGACCGTAAAGGTCGTCGCGACGCTTTGCGTCGTTCGAAATAGCGTCGGCGAGAATGCTTATGTCGCCGACGAAGTAATAACAGCGAAATCCGGTGCTAGAGTGCGCGTGGCTAATACCGACGCCGAAGGCAGAATGGCGATGGCCGACGCCCTATATCACATGAAGGAGATGGCTCTGTGCTCCGTCAATCCGCACATCTTCACCGTAGCCACCCTGACGGGTCACGCAGTCCTTAGCGCCGGTCAAGGATATTCGGTGAGTCATTTTGTTAATAAAAACATTTTAATTTTTCCCTATAACGAACGTTTGACTGTTGGTTAATAATTTCTTCGTTGTTTATCTGGCTTTAATCTCGACAGATCGCGATGGACAACGCCGTTGCCAGGCTGGTCAGCAACGCCGAAAAGCTTCGGGCTTCCGGCGAGGTCATGGCTGATCCTTTCGAAATATCAAGGATCCGCCGTGAGGACTTTAAGTTTCACGAGGGTAAAGCCGAGGGTGACGATATCCTGCAGTCTGGCAAAGGTTCCAGCGCGAAGATTAGCAGAGGTCATCAGGGTCCGGCAGCATTTCTCATTATGGCCTCTGGTCTTGATAAGGTAAACACACCGCTTATACCTGCTGCCGAAGCTTACAGGTTTGACATTATTTTCGACTCGAACTTTCAGCACGGACTAGGCTCAGGAAAACCTATAAAATATTGCCACTTGGACGTGGCAGGGAGCGCTGGTTATTTACCGGATCAGCCTACCGGTGCTCCCATCCTGGCACTCGCCAATCGATTTCTAATTAAGAATTCCACCGACAAGGTCCAGCAGGAGCAGCAAAAATAATATTGGAGTCGCAAAAACTCCAAAACCGTATCCCCTTTTTTGTTCCCAGCTTCCCTGATCCCTGATCACCCTCAGCCAGTAGCTTCTCTTATCCTCTATCCTACACAGGACTACTCGCAATCGGTATAAGTCGCAAGCCTAATTGCGTTTAAACCGAGTATCCCGGTATAACTTGTACAGTTTTTTTTTACAGCTATCCACAGAGAACCATTTATCATCTAACTTTAAACTATGTCTTTTTTTATTACCTTTACAATGTCTTTCGTATGGCCTATTATTTTTTATACCGGCCGTTACTACGTAAATAATTGTGATATAACAGTTGGGTCCTAATAGACTGTAATAAATAGGATACTTACTTCCTACGTACAATTAACTGTTAATTACTTAATAATTTCAGCACGGCGTCTGCAGCTGTTCGCCCTTGAAATTTACCCACATTGACATGGCAGGACATGTTCCCGATCCACATCACCAACCCTACAGTGGGAATCCCGTCCTCGCCCTGTCCTATTGCTACCTCATACAGGGCAAGTGTCTCACCGTGAGAAATGATCTGCCAATGGAGATGCAATATGTCTGCGAAGTCGACAGTAAACCTATATGCATTCCTTCGTCTCAACCTTGTCAACCCTGTCCTCCAACCTGCGAAGTTCAGTGCATGCCGTGTTGTGCGCCTCAGAAACCAATGTCCTCGACGCCGGCATGTCCACCCTCTTATGCGCCATGTCAATCTTCAGAGCCTGTTTGCGTTCTCGAACCCATATGTCTACCAAATTCTTCTAAAAGGAATGGACTCAATTCTTGTACTTGATATTAAATGGAGCAGATAAAACGTAGTGGCCCTCTGGGTGATTGGTAGTGGATTATGATTTTAGAAATTATCCGTGATTTTTAATAACTGATTGATTTATTATTCGGTTCTTGTACGAGCTAGAGTCTGCAAACCTTTATTGGTTGTATGTATAATATGAATTAATGAGATAAACGATGGCTTAAGGTAGTTTTTCCGAGGACTGCTAGATGGCGTTTCGATCGATCTACTTTACCGATGCAGGCTGAGAGTAAGAACAAATGACAAACCGTCGTTGTGTTTCTTAAAGTCTGTCAGAGATGGCGCTGACTTTGTTTTGTACACTATGCAAATTCGTAATTTGTGTAATCGATAGATGCATATGAAACTCTCGTGAAATCGTTAGGAAAACATATTTTATTGGCAACAAAAGTTAGAGGTTCCTGAGTGTGCTTCTATTAACTTTATTACCTTAACGTGTAATATTAACAAGTTTTCAGTACCTAACCGCTATGTTTTTTATGAGCATGAAACAGCAAATTATTAATGATTAATATATTAGAAATCTCAAACACATTTTAACTCGTTAGAATCTTTGAGAGTAAAAAGAATAAGAAGAGCCGTAATAGACGTAACTAGAATGGCGAAAGAAGAATTTGAGCGTTTTAATCAAAGTGAAGTAATCACAAGATCCATGTTGTAAGAGCAGAGATTTTTTTTTGGTTATGCTTTATCGGTAGGAATGACAAAAAGTGTGGCGAAGATTTAGCCGCGAAATGACTTAGTAGAAAGATAGTGGTGAGGTAGCTCTTTGTCCCAAGATATCAGCAGGTATCGACTGGTATCGTCGTTCTTGCCCATAAAGACTGACATTGTTTGAAGAAGTTGAGGCAGAGCTGGCCTAAAGCTGAGCAAGAACGATGGCAGAGCTGGAGGTGGCAGCTCGGGAAGAGACGGGAAGAGGAACGGAAAGAGTGGCGAACCCGTGGAAGGGGATGGGACGGAGTCCCGAGTTCGACGGCCTCCTGGTGGCCCAGTGACCGGGACCGGTTCCCTCCGCAGTTCCTCCTTCCGCCTTCCTTGCAAACGCACAACTGCATCATCTCTCCTCCCTCCGCACTCCACCTTCTTCTCTTTTATCTCTCTTCTTGTCCTCTCATCCTCTCTTCCTCTCTTCTCTCTTCTCGAGGCCTTCACGCACGCATTCACTCACTCGCTCACTCACTGACTTGTCTCGGCTTCCCAGGAGTCCTCCCTCGGCACGTCTTGTCTTGGTTCAGTTTGCCTTGTCCTGCCTTGTCCTGCCTTGCCCTGCCTTGCCCTGCCTTGCCCTGCCTTGTCCTCTCTTTACTTGACCCGTCTGCGTTTCTCTCTCTCTCTCTCTCTATTTCTCCGCTCCCCTTGATTCCTCTCCTCGAGTTCACCCTTATCCCCTGATCTGTCAACGTAAACTGCATCAGACTTATCCAGATTCATGCGAATACATTTGCTCTTGGAGGATCAACAATCGAATTCGAAGTTTTGTATACCGAGACGTCCTAATTTCCTAAATCTGCATCCTTAGAATTAAGAGCAGCGTCGCGCGTCTACCGAAGCGCCCGAACGCCCAAAGTTACCGAGTGACAGAGGAAGCCAAGTACAAGTAAGATAACTGCCGAGAGACCTTCGGGGAATCTTAAACTAAACGGTATGGTCAGGAGCAGCCAAGGGCTCGAAAGGAAAAGTAGTCTATGCAACCAAGAGAAACAAAGTGAAAGTCCACTCGTCGGAGAGATTTCGTGTACTCTCACGACTCGAACGCGGTTGGCCCATGACGCGCCACCGCTGCGTCATTCCACACCCAGTCCAGGCCACTCATTCATTGAGCAGAGCGACCCCGACCGCGACAATGATCGCGATCAGGACCTAGTGCCCATCGCCAATCAAAAATGAGAGGAAAATAAAAAATTGGAATATACGAAATGGAGTGGCATACAAACATTAAGATCACTCGGACTATGACTCACTGCTCCAGGTTCTGTGTCCCGGGAAAAATTGCCGTAACTCTTATCGGGTTCACCGATGAAAAACCATCAACGAACTAGGTCCGTGGTCATCGAGACCCGTTACGTCGATGATTGTGAACGAAGCCAGTGGAGGTACGGTAATGTTCCTGATCTCGGTGACTGAGAGTAGTAGTAGTAGTAGTAGTGACCTGGCGTGTCGATGTCCAGGGCAAAAGAGACTCAGGTCCTGCGAGAAGAATAGAGTCAAAGAGAGAGAGAGAGAGAGAGAGAGAGAGAGAGATGGAAGAGCAAGTTAAAAAATGGGCCGATTTCGGGTGCCACTCGAACCAGCCGACCGAGCAAACTGAGCAAATCGAGCAATCGGAGGTGAAGCCGTAACGGTCCCGATCCAGACCTCCTATCCTTGTAATTTCGATGGAAGATCTCGGAGCGTTCCTCTAATTTCGTGATAATCACCTGGTTCGAGTCAGCAAGATCGGTCCTCTGGAATTGGGTGATTCGTTAATTAGGTAATTGGAAAAGATCATTGAGCATTAGGGTCAGATTTCTAAACAGGATCAACCACTCACTCTCCGTCTCTACTTTCTCCGAACCGATAACGGACTTTATCCAAAAGTCCTTTAAGTCGATAACCAGATAAGACTGAACCGTGCGATAGGATGAGGGCGCAATAGGCAGAGACGAATTGACTAGACGTATGACAATCAGGCGCAAGAGTTCACGCGTAAACGTATACGAAGTTAGCTAGTCGAAAAATCCCCCGAGAATTAATTCCCAATGATCGAATTCAGTCTATAAGAATCTCCATAGGCGCATGCAATACCTGTTGCGCAATCCTCGGACAATCCGCCACGATTCTCCATTAGCCGCACAGCGTCTTCCTTCACTAAATAACTAAATTCCACCGTCCGTATAAATTTCTCCCATTATCTTTGACAGAGACACCTCCGCGTCCTTCGCGACATAATTTCCCCAAGATCATCCGTTTCCTCCAGCACGACGCGATCATTCGCGTTTAGCGCGGGCACAGCGTATCACTGCTGGAGGTGGTTTAATAGACGGGTGGGTGGATGATTGGATGGGTAGGCGGCGACACTAGTGGCGAGACTGTCCATCGGGACCAACGGGAGAGGGTAGAATAGAGGGATAGACGCCCCGAAGAAGAAGAAGAAGAAGAAGAAGAAGAAGAAGAAGACGGAGCGTTCTCTCGCGAGCACCCAGTATATAGTCACAATCGGTATAGGAAGTATAGCGTGTATATAGAGAGTATAGAAGGAGCGCGGCGAGCAACTCTGTGCAAAGTAAAGAGGAGCTGCGCTGGGTCGATGCCCGCAACTCGCCGTGACCCAGTGCGAGCGCTAGGACATTGACTCTGCCATCGCCATCGCCATCCGCGATACGAACTCCTTCCCTCCTCCTTCGCCACCACCTCCCCCTCCTCCCCAGCCCTCTACCCACCTCCTTCGGCAGGCACCGGGTCTCCACCGAGTCGAACTCACCCGCTAACGTATCGCCTCCCACCTCCTCCTCCTCCTCTTTATTCTCTCATTTGCTCCAGCTTCATCCATCTTGCACTCTGCTCCTTTGGATGGCTCGGCGGTTGCTGGCAAATTTTCAAAGCGAGCACAATGAGCTATCTTTTTGAGCTACCTTACGGTCTAGGATTTTATTAGGTACGAGTTGGGTCTGTGGGACAGAGGGGAACTCGATGGCTCGAGAGACTCCGAGGTACGTGCGTGTCATATACATATGTGGATCGAAGAATTTCCAGTGAGAAAATGATGAACAATGGGGGGAAAGAAGCGAGGAGTCTAGGGGGACGTCGCGAGGGGAGGAGTCGAGGAATCGACGGAGAGTCAGCTGACTCGTATGTAACTCTCACGATCAGCTGAGTCGCTATGGCTCCAAGGCTCTCTTTCTCTTTCTCTTTCTCTTTCTCCCTCTTTCTCTGAACTGTCCGCGACTCGCCGCGAATGTCGGTCGTCCACGCGACGGAGCGAGTCCACTCTTTGACTGCACGAGTCTGGTAACCTTCTCCAGTGCTGACGAAACTTCCTGAACTCGTAGCCAGAGTTCAGCGAGTACTGAGGACAGTTCGGGAAGGGACGGAGCCGGGGCAGCGAATGATAACGAAGGAGCAATGCTTGTAAAGGGACCAATGGGAGAGACAAGGAGGGAGGGAGAGGGAGGAGGAGGAGAGAGAGAGAGAGAGAGAGACAGAGAGAGAGGAACATTATGCGCCTCTGCTGCAGGAAACCCTAATTCAATAGGACCCGGAAGCCAGTCATCCGATTACACCGACGGGAAATTCTAAATTTCCACGCGAAGAGCCGCAGGAGCCGTGGAAATAGACGGAGGATCGGCTGACGTGACGTTAATAAGATGCAGAGAGCACGTTAAGGATCCTCCTCACGTTTTTTTTCGAAAACATTCGAAATACAGGCAGAAAGTAAGATTACCAGATTACAGACGAAGAATCTCGTCGAAGGGAGACGAGGAGGAGACTTTGGCCATCGGACTGCTTTTGGGAAACTGGTAAATGGCCCGTAAATTCCGCGCACGTTTTCACTCCCGCACCGTTTCGTTCCTGCTCCACGTTTCTGATCCATTCCGATCCCGTTATGCATTTTCAGAAAAAAAATTTCTCTTAGCAAAAAATTGCCGCATCCTGTGCCGGACCCTCCTTCTGTCCCGGCAGCATTTGGTTTGGCCTATTCCGCCGCTTCGCCGCACGTCTCTTCCGCGTCTCTACTTATCCGCTGTTTTTTATCCTCCCTCTCTTTTGTAGCGGTCCGCGCGCGTATTCGATTACTTCTCCTCGTATTACCCTACGTCCCGTATCCCGTCCAACGTCCCTCGCGATCACGCACTCACGCACTCACGCACGCATCCACGCACGACGCACGCGCCCTTACGCCGTCGCCTCGAACCTCCCTCGACAGTTTCCACTTTTTTAGTCTGTCCCTTTTTTTTGCCCTTCTCTTTCCCCATCTCCAGCAGCATCCCATGTCCACTTCGGCCGTCCGCCGTTCGCCCGAAATTCCCAAATCCATATTTATTACGCATTTCTTATCTTTTTAATTTTGGCGAAATTCAACTTTCTTTTTTATCTGCGCAATTTCGCAGTAAGAGCAATTCCGCTAACGTGGCTTACTAACTGCTTGGCTAGGTAGGTAGGTAGGTTGGTAGGTAGGTAGGTAGGTGGGTACACAAGTAGTTTCTGTAGATAGGTAGTTAGGTTGATTAGTATAGGCAGAGTTAAAGAGGAATATGTGAACGGCTGAGGAAGACAGGAAGGAGGGTAGGCAGTTAGTCAGTTAGTCAGTTAGTCAGTTAGTCTGTTAGTCAGCCAGTAATGTTACCTATACGTACTGGATAGTTTGGTAGCGACGACGGTCAAGGATTCGTGACGTTGGCGGCAGCATATCATTAAGGAATTCAGGCCAAAAAGTCACCGCTGTGTATATAACCGTTCGCCATCTAACGATCTCTTCGTCTACTTGGATTTAGCATCGAAATCAAAATAAAAAATCTTCCCGCGAAGCTCTAAGCTTCCCGCTTAGAATTCAGGTCCCACCCGAATTAACGTCCAAGCATTTTTTTAGCAACACGTAATTAGCTATTTGAATTGCTAATTTACACAGGCAAAGGGTCACGCTGTTAGTGGGGCATTAGGCTCTCGAAACTATTAACAGTCCACGACGTTTATCGCTTATGGCGCTTGTTCTCGGAATTTAAAGAGAATTATGATAATAAAGAACAGGCGGGAAATTTAAACTCTGATTTAGGATATCTCTACGTGATATTTTGAAATTGCTGGAAGTAAAGTTAACGAACGACGTTGCTGGGACGTTTTGTATGGACTGAAGGAACAGTCGAAGCTACCTGTCCTCGCAGTCATTTTCATTCCAGGAGTCAAGAGTGTCGTGCTTCCATCGCCGGAAAATGCGGCTCACATAATTATGCGAGGCATGTCTGCTGTCGTTTCTTGGCCAATAGGACTGTGGTTCTATGGGACAGTGGACGTTGTCGCATGTAAGCCACGCCTCGTGACCTAGACTCCCACATAACTGTTCTCGAAACATCACCACCTGAATGAATCGATGGTAAATCAAACGCAGAAACACGGCTGGAGACTCGAGAAGGAAAGCGTAAACCACCTTAGAGCGCTGAACATAAAGATATACGAAAGCAATAAATTGATAACTCGAACAAAACGAATGTCGCGACAAGAAATCCGCAGACGGGAATGGCGGCGGATTTTCTGAAACTGAGCTCGTTTCGAGGTTGTAAAGAGTTTTTGGGAAAAATAGAATTTGGGGGCGCGTGCCCATTCAACGAGTCAATGGAGTCTCGTCCAAGGGGTTTGAAAAATGGCGAAACTTCAAATTATAAAGAAATTTGTGAATTCGAGCGGAGAGTGTAAAACGCTGAGTGGTGAAAGGCGAAATGTCCAGTGTAGGTATATAAGTAAACATGTGTATATATATATATTTGTATATAGGTAACACCGGCAGCCCCTCGACTCTCGACGAATCCTCAGTGAGCCCAAGGTGGACATTGAATGGCTCGAATGGCTCGAATGGCTCGGATGCTTTGAATTCACGTTGGAGAGGTACACGTGTCCAGAGGATTAGCGAAGAATGCCGGACACTGGCACTTTGGGTCTTTTTACCCTGGACGTCTGGACGCCTGGACGTCTGGACGTCTGGACGTCTGGACGTCTGGCCCATTCAGGAATCGAGCACCCTTCCAGTACTTCTGACACTTTCGATAGTCTCGAATGTCTCCATCCTTCCAGGGACCAGCTGAGATACGCTCGACTCGTCTAATTGCCAATTAAAAAGACATTTTTCTCCTTTCGATGGGCCAACCGTCGATTCATCTCTTTGAGCATTCAACGTTTTTCCGATTTTCACAATTTTGACCATTCTTGACCGTTCCTCATCGTCTAAACGGTCTCCTTTCACTGGGACCTTTGGACATCTGCATATGGACCAAAAAGAGGCTGGTTCACTCAATCATCGCTCACTCACCTCTTTACTGAAAGGATTACTTCCTCATTTGAAACTCCTAGTCCCTGATCCGACGTCGATTCCAATGACGTCCAGCATACGTCTACTTAAAGGTCACAGGTCAACACATGTAAAAGGTTGTATTAAACACAGCGATAGAAGAGCACTGAGAGAGTAAAAGATACGCGACAAAGGATCTGGACAAACGACGCGACAAGATCTTTCCTCTCCTTTTTTTCTTACTTCAGCATCTTTATTACAAAGGGAACATCCTTTCCGGAAACATCGGACGATCCAAGATATGAGATCCCGGAAGCAGCGAGAACTGCCTTTCCATACTTCTCGACAGGCTCCTTCCTAAACACAGGCTATCTCAGCCAGGTGCTGCTCAGGCTGGCTGCTCAGCTCCGCTCGGGAGGAAGTCCAAATAAAACGGGTAAAACGACTGAAAGAAGCAAAAGGGGCGCGAAGATTCTGCACACGGAGAATCGAGCCGATCAGCAGACAGGAGGCAGAGGGTAAAAAAAGGCAGCATTCAGGGATTAAAGGGCGTGCGTAACCTTTCTCCGTTACTTCCTGATCTTTTCTGACTCCCACTACGGTGAAACCAGAGCGACGTGTCGCGTGCCGACGCACGTGAATCTCCCGTGGCTCATGAATCCAACGTGTCGAATAAAAGGCTTGGACGGAGACCCATTGGAAACACCTAGATTCTTATTGAATAATGACGTAACGCTATTCTTCCCGATCGTCTCGAGTATCCTTCCTTACCCTTTCTCGCAGCTTCCAACGGAGACACTCGCGGAATCTTCTGCATCCTTCCGGATGCCGTGAATTCTGCATTTTGACCCAGAATCTCTGGGTGGGTGTTTTCCCTTGATCTTTCCGGCTGACCTAACAGTACCCGTACACAGCCGTACAGATGCAAGTAGTAGAGTGATGCTGCAAGTACCAAAGGCATTCACGCACGTATCCCACACGGCTGCTCTCGCAATTGACGTGTGCACCAAGGATCGCGCTCTACCTACCGGACCTCGTGCCTTCGCCATGGCCCGTTACTCAGGGTGTCGCAGAGCCAGTTACCGTGTTACCGCAATTGAGGCCACAAAGTCAAAATACAGTTAGCCTTAGCCGTTGTGGCACCGAAAAAAATCAGCTAACGCAGCCGTTCACGAACGCACGCTATACGAGGAGCAAGAGCATCCGTTTTCATCCTTCTCCCTCCCGCTGTCTTTGGCTGTTCTTTTTTTCTTTCCCGAAGATTCCTCTCCTTCTCGCTTTAACCTCCTTCTCGAATAACAGTCGCCCTTCGTTCTCTTTCTTCGGTCGAGTTGCTTCATTTACCTTTCTTCTGACATTACGTTCTTGCGGATGCAAAATGAGGTTGCGGTACCGTATCGGGTTAAGAGTCCCCCGAGCTGGAGGTTCGAGTTTTAATTAATTTAAAATCTCTTCGATGATCCGATCGTACGACGGAGTGACTGCTGCATTTTTCAGTACGACTCTTGGCCGATGACTGCGAGGCGCATGATTTATGCTGACATCGAGGACGCCTGGCGCCGCGTCGCTGCGGCGCTACTGTGGCCAAGTACAGTCCGACTGCATCGATGCGATAACTGGTAACGTGCTTTAGGCAATCCACTGGGGTACCGAAGTTTAAATGTATAACCGGGCGAGTGGGACGAAAGTGCGGTAGCGCTGGTAACCGTGCGTATCGGTACACGGTAGATGCTAATTGCCGATTAGTAATGATCTGTGACTATCGGAGACTATCGGAGACTATCGGGCGCTAATTTATTATTTATCTTGATAGTCTCGCTGAGCATTCTTTGACTCTTCTCCAAATGGTATCGTGGAATCGTCCTAAATGCGGTTAGAGGATTCAAGGAGGAGGGCGGCCCGTTCATCGACGTGCGTGATGGAGGTGGAGGAGGTGGTGGAGGACGAAGGAGAGCGAAGGTGGCGAAGGTGGCGAAGGTGGTGAAGATATCACGGAAGAATAAGAAGGAGGGATGAGGAGGTGGAGGTGAGGACGGAGGAGGTGGCGATGGAGGTGGAGGATGCTAGGAGAGGTCTCACGTGGCATTCCACGCGTCCCGCTGCACGGAGGCCAACGCCCAATTCGCAACCTACGGGCTGCCCTACAGCATTGAAATAGTCCAAAGGGCGTGTGCCCAAGAGTGCAGCTCCTAGATTTTCGATGGACAATTGCTTTGCGGCACGATCGGCGGGAGGTTAACGACACCCGCCTGTCGAAACACTCGGCTGAATATCATTTCGGTTCGAGAGCAGGTTACAAGAGTGGCCCGCGCGCTCGAAACAATCATCGGACAGCTGTGCATCCTCTCATTCTCCTTCCTCATCTCGATAAGGCCGATTCGCAAGAAACGAAGGAAACTTCCTTGACCCCGAGTTGCGATCGACACCCGAAACGATATTTCGAGATGAGGATTCGTTTTTTGATTCTTGTGCAATATCGAGCACGCGCCCAAATTCTTCCTACGGGTCCATCGAAGACGCAGCATCTTCCTGCTGACTTCCGTATCCTGTTCACTTTGGACCAAGAGAATTCCAAGAGATCCGCGTGCGTATGATAGCTGATATAGCTGATTCCTGGAAAATGGCTTTACGTTTCCTTTTACCTTTCTCCCGGTTGCCAGTTGCCAATTGCAATTGGCCGCTGGCTGCGCGGCGCGCGAGTGAGAGCCGGCAGGTCGCTCGGGAATTGTCGGACCTAGGGCAGCGGCGTGTCTGGCAAAGAAGAAAGTCGCGTGAAAGTTTGGCTCGGTTGAAATCGGCGAGGCTCGATGGTGGTCGGCACGGATCGAGGATGCCAGTGTGGCAATGACGCTGCCGATAGTGACGACAGTGACGACAGTGGCGACGGTGGCGACGGTGGCGACGGTAGTTAAAGAGTCAATATCAGTACTACTAGCCGCCTAGCCCCTAGCCCCTACCCCGCAGCCACCTTGACCACCTTGACACTGTGCCCGTTTGACTCGAGTGACTGGACTAGCGAGCATCGATTCGTCGTTCGTTTTTATTTCGGGCCGAACGGTGAAACTTTCCTCTTTCACTCTCGCGAGATGCTGAGCGGCACCGCGACGCCATTGGCATAGCGTCGCTATGGCAAACCTGGAATTCCCTGAAGCGGGTTAATAACTTTTTTTTTCTTTTTTTTTCATATCATTCTTAAGAATCTCACTCGACCGACTCTCTTTCTGTTCTCAACTTCCTTATCGAACTGCATTCAAGAAAAACATAGGATCGACGTCCTAGACCGACGCCGACGCTCTGCACAGATGAGCACCGGCACTTGGACGCCCAAGTCTGGACGGTTCTGCTGGCGGTTCTGCTTCGTTTCGCGTCTTTTCGTTTTTCTTGGCGATCAACCAGCCGTTTACTCATTTTCATTTATTTTTTTTTGTTTTGGCGAAAGTACCCGAGGTAAGTGGAATTTCCTGTGTCGAGCAGTTTTCAACGTCTGATCCTAGGATTTCTCCGCGAGTCACTGGCAATCGGTTTCTCATTCTCTCATAAATTCATTAGATCAGTCAGCGAACTCTTCGCTCTAGTCCTTTGGTGATCGAGCGATTTCGGTGATGCGGGTCGCTCGAGCTCTCGAGTTTCGCCAGGTCATCGCACTCACTGTGATATATACCTATATATCATTCTCTCTTTCGCACATAATACCTCTCTTTCTCTCTTTCTCTCTCTCTCTCTCTATCGCACGCTGTTCTCAGACTGTGAGACTGCCAGATCGTCCGAGACGTCAATGATTGAATATCAGAATCAAATGTTGCAAGAGTCCCACCTGTACAGAATTTCCCGAAGAAAACTAGGCCTATAACCCTACAGGAATTTCCAGAAAGAGTAAAATTAGGTCAGACAACCCAGCGCAAAACGAGTCTACGTTAAAACACGCAATAATGAATTCGAAAGTATTCAAAATAAATAAGAAATTCAAGGAGTCTGATCGCAGTCCTGGAAGTAAAGAAAATCCAAGTAAATAGAAGTAAAGAAACTCCATCTATCTCTAATGCTAATTTGCTAATTCTAACAGTGGCTGTCGGGAGCAGATACTCTCGGTACAGGGTGAACGGCCGACCTAGAGGCTGTGTGTTGCGCCGCGCTGAACGCGGTTCCACGCGTAGAAACTAACTGCCGTGGCGGCTCGTCGAGCGGATTGGAACGGAGCGGAGCGGAGCGGAGTGTAAAAGCCTCAAGCAAACTATATATGTGTAGCTACTATGCCTAATGCATCGCAGCATACGGCGGGACGCCAGGAGCATCACCGGCATCGCATCCATGCTTAAGAAGAGAAGAAAAAAAGAGGAGGAGGAGGGCAAAGAACAAAAACAACAGCAGCAACAGCAGCAACAACAACAACAACAACAACACGCGTCTCACCGAACTCGACTTCATCCCGTCGAGGCGAGCGGAGTGGTTAGGTCAGGGAGAGACTCCGAGACAAAACTCAGCCACGCACGTCGCCTACATTTCTCCGGGACCCCAACAACGCAACCACCACGAGCGTCGCCATTAGGAATATCGTTTCCTCCTTCTTCCTCTTCTTCTTCTTCCTCTTCCTTCCTTCTTCCGCCTTTCTCCTGCCACGGCGGAACATAAATTCTGACTGGGAGCAGAGCTTCTCCTAGCCAGCCAATCCTGGCTTCCCTGGTCTCCTCGTCTCCTCGAGGCATCGGCTTCTCTCACTCTCGCTTGGGTCTTCTCTTGCTTTCTCTTCGTCTCCGTTCATCCTTAATGCTGTCTTTAGTACTTTCTCTGTCTTTCCTTCTCCTAGATAACTCACGCACACCACCTCGGTGAGTCTCGGTGCACGATATCGCGTCACGTAACCTTGTCTCTTCGTGCCATGAGCTTGATGACGTCACCGCTGCGCTCGACGTTGCACCTACGTGACGTCGTAATCGGTGACCTCGACTCTTAGGAGAGGACACACGTAAACGGTACCCAATGTCGGAGGGAGGAGAGGCTGACATGGAAAGAGGAGAGAGAAATTTTGTTTGAGATTATTTCTAGAGTCCCTTTGAAAATTCAGTAGCGCGTGATACCTCGAAAGTGTTTATTTACCGTGATACAGGTTGATTCATGCAGAATCCCACACGTACTTAATCCGCGTAATTCACGATCTCTGGGTGATGTGTGCGACGGGAAGGTAGGCGACCAGGTGAATCCACGAGGACCGAATAGGAGTCTGCCATTGGTCGAGCGTTGCGACAACATCCAAGCAGCCAACATAACCAGGCAGTTTGTAGCTTGCACAATCGGAGTGCTGCCTTACTCTGGCTAGTTTCTATGGCGCGATACAAAAGCACGAGGAGGTCTCGTCTCTCTTGGGCCAGGTCTCTGAGGTTGCATTGGGTCCTGGTGCTCGATCGTCACGGTCAATACCGTAGTGTCGGAGGATGTCGGAGGATGTCGGAGGATGTCGAAGAGGAGGCAGCGACGCTGGCGTCGTCTCGGTCTCCATGGAAAACGGACGCCAGCGCCGCGAGTTCTCCCTCGACGTGGGATGCTGCCCGTGGAACGACGAGTCGTTCACCTTTTATCCCAGTAACACGGCATCGCGCACTAACACGAATGCCAGCGCGGGCACCAGCGCGGCTGTACGAATGGGAAGACGAAGAAGACAAGGAGGAGCAGGAGCATGAACACGAGGACGGGTAGAGGAGTCGGGACTGCGAACTTCCAAGTACACGCTGAACTTGCGAAGAGACTCGTGGACGCTACTGGCTACTCTATTCCGTGTCGCTTGGTTCGATACGCTGCCAGCCCGGAACGACTCCAGGGTTTCGATTTTATATGAAAAAAGGCGACAGAGTCGTGGCGCGATTAGACACTGGAGAACATTAGTCGGAACGTCGTCCGGAACTTCTTGGGGCAATTATGCGGCTTCGTTCGGCTAAGGATCGGACGGAGGCGGAAGGTTCGCGTCGGGTTAGGTATTATTCATTAGGAAAGTGCAAAGTGTCGGACCGCCTTGAACTGGAGTTCGGTTCTGAACTGGATTAGCTATCCTTAACGTCGACCGCAAACAAGACCTTGTCGTAAACCCTTTCGGTTAACAATGTAATGGCGTTGTTTATAGCTAACCATAAATTTTAATTGCCATCTGGGCGGTTTACCAATTGTCCTATGGATCGTTCATTTTTTTTTCTTTCTTATTCAAGGGTTTTGGTTAAGGAATAGGGGTTTATTAAGTATTTCTCTAAGTAGCTTTTCAGAGGCTCATCAGACTTTGGTGCTTATAGTTATAGGTGGGTTTACAGGCTGAAAGGGGGCCTTGCGATAAAAGGCTAAGGGGCCCCGCAGACCCTGGGGATTACTTCTAGTCAAATTGTTCTTCGTGTCCCGACAATTTTCACCTACACGTCAACGCGTGCGTCGTTCGAGCATTTTAGTACAATTACGTAAGTGTAGATTGCTCCGACAGATAGTTTCGATAAGCTAACGAGTTTTCTTATCTGCTCGTATGTCAAGTGCGAATTTGTGCGCACAGCAAAGTAGCTATTCAAAGTTTCAGGAGCCCCTTCCACCGGGTGGCGGGGGAGGGCGAGGGGCATCCGAATGGGACCTATTGTTCTACGTTTCCAAAAGGTTTTCACGTGATTTTCATGGGGCAAGTTAAGTAGTGGTGTTTGGTGTATCGGTAATTATTTTGGGAATTATTTTTGAGCTGCCCTAAAGTTCTATGGTCAATATCCACGTATATAATTTGAATAACGGGATCTGATACTTCTACATGCGTTTCATTAATGGCAAATTGTCTCACTGAACCAATAGAAAGTTTATGGATGACATCGCCTTTTAAAATATTTTTTTTCAAAATTCTTTATACCTCATGAATATTAAAGGTTTCAAAGTTTAAATGGTATCCCAATTGCTCCTAAAAATGCAATACAGTGCAATAACTTTGGGCTCCTATACGAATGCGACGAAGGAAAATAATGTATATCGATCCCGATTTATCGAAGTATTTGCTACCCGGTCCTAAGTAAAGCAGTCACGTACTTACTTTAATGAAAATTGAATAGAATTTTAAAAAAAAGTGGAATTCTTATGTGATGCAATAGTCATATATTAAAGGCAAATATTCCGAAATAACCAGTCGTTTCTTAGAAACAATATCAAGTTCTACTAAATTCTACCAAAAGTGCTGAATGAAACGTCTGTAAGCCAATCGCCGCTCTAGTACGTTTGCCAATGTAAATTGGAACACAAACAGAGAGAACCGAAATGACTGTAAATGGGCCTGAGGTTGAGAGAAAAAAAAGAAAAAAAAACAATTATTTTCCTTCGATCCTCTAGTAACGTTCCATTGCAATTTTTAAGTTGAGCAGGAAGCCCCAATCGTGTCTCTGGTCTCTCGATGGGGTCCCGTGGTGTCCAGGATGGTGTCCAGGATGGTCCCATGCGTAGGTGCGGTGGGCAGGGGCCTTGTCCCTGTCGGCGTGGCATGGCCCAGTGTCAGCCCCACCCCGGATGATGTTCCAGGCGAAACGTGCCGATACCAGACCGGCAGGGTGAGTTCCGTGATGGAGGTAAATTTTCCGAAACCTCCCCCTGCCAATTCCAGTGGAGCCGGGTTCGCACCAATGAAGAGAGTTCTCCGTCGGCCAGGTGGGGGCCAGCCAAGACTTAAGCGAGGCCACTCGCCGTGAGCTGTCAGAGCTCTGTGGGGCACGGTCACGCACAGCAGCTAGTTTCCGGTAGCATCGAACGATTCGTACTTTCCTTCGAAAGTACCTTTCACGGATCCTTTACGGAATCGCGCGAAGTCTCGATTTAACGCACGCACGAGTACGCGTCCCCGTACTTAAATATACACGAATAACACGTGCGTCCACTGCCGGGTCTCTATCTCTGTCACGGGATCCTTACTGTAATCTCTCTATTTAAGATTACCGAACGCACCTTGTATCTCGTTACCGTTTTGTTTTCGTGAGTTTGTGCGACATTCGAACGTGCCTTGCAGCTGTGACAAGTTGCCGAAACCTGTCACAGAAAAAATAGAGAGGACAGACTGAGACAGGAGAGAGCGAGAGAGAGCGAGAGAGAGAGAGAGAGAGAGAGAGAGAGAGAAAAGATAGCCTTGTGCAGAGTCTAGCCTGGAAATTGAAATAACAACGAGAGAAACATTTTCTCTTGAGCCGAACGCGCGAAGCAGGAAGCTACCAGGCAGTGAAGCTAGCAGTAAGATGGAAAGACAACTGGACCCAACTGGTCTCTACTGAAAGAACTGAAAATTGTCAACTGAACAAAGAGGAAAGAACACAATATTATTATATTTGCATAAAACTTGCAACATGGCTGGTGGACTAGATCCTACCGGTCTCTATTAAGTGGCTCTTGCGAACGAGGTCAGTCGAGCCCGAGAGGTTATCCGCGAACGTCATCCTCGAAGTGTGTTCACCAAGGTGTAAGGCCCACTGCGGAACTGCCACAAGATCCTCATCGAATTGGAGAATCCTCGCGCCTCGATCTCCTCATTCTTGATTCTTCGGACACTCCTTGATAACCATGGCTGGACTCGACCCCACGGGACAGTACTGATCCGGAGGAACGTCCTAAGGTGGAAGATCGAGGACTTCCTAGGACGTCGTGTGGGACATCGCGCGACCCATCCGAAGGCATGGCTGCTGCCGCTGGTCTCGATCCCACGGGCCAGTACTGAGAGCCTCGCTGTGCCGAGGACTCTCTTGGTTCGTTTCCCCGCGACTAGCATCGCACACCTCCTCGTCCTCCTCCTCGAGGCGCCCTGCCACTCGGGCCCGTCTGTCATCGTGTGCGTCCTGCACTTGCTCCCTACGAGCGCACCAGCCAGCCAGCCAGCCAGTCAGCCAGCCAGCCGACCAGCCAGCCAACCAGCCAACCAGCCAGCCAAACATGGGATACGTCAGGGGACGAGAGGAAACGTCCTCGCCGAACCTGAGGAGATGGGGATGGAACATTCACATTCGAAAGGGAAGACATCGGGGGACACTCAGGAGAATATTCTTCTATGATCAAGAGTTCCATCCAAAGTAAGTCCTTTTCTTTCTACTTATAGGTTATTTGTCTGTCGTGCTCCCAGCGTTAGGACATTCTCGAGGAACAATCCTAACACCGATCCTCCGGCTCACCTCCTCGACTCGCATATATATACGTAGATAGATACTGGTTCTCCGCTGAGCCAGACTCCGAGAGGCAGCTAGAGAAGTGGGCACGACGAGGACGAGATGGATGAGCTGGATGAGATGGATGAGAAGGTGGGAATTCGCCTGCTAGTGAGACATGGCTGACCCGCGCGTGACCGTCAATTTAAAAGCCCGACAATCCGATATCTTGAGCTGTTACGTCACGCAACGCGTAAATCTCGATGTTTGATCGCGGATCAGACCCAGAGGTCTTTGAGACTCGAGCATTTTACCTTCCGATTATCGAAATCAGCGATTTCCCTGCGACAGAAGAATAAATTGATAAGAAAGAAGACCGATAAAAGATATAATACTAGAATTCGTTATCGGACCCAAACGTCTCGTACCCCCCGATTTTTAACAAGATCGGAGGACGGTGCTGCAGGAACGATCCTCTCTCGCTCTCGTTCTCTTTCTCTCTCTCTTCTCTCTCCTCGATTCTCTCCTCAATATCTTCTTTATCCCGCTCGTAAAAGAACGAAATTAGTCTCGGTTCCATGGGAAAGACAAGACCCCGATAGTGGCAAGCAACCTCAACTCACATGGCCGGGTTCATTGACACTACCTCAGTTTTGGGCATTGGCCCTCTTGCTCGCACTCCCTCGCCGGGCCGATCCTTCTGTCTTCCTCGAGGCTGGCTGCTCGTCGAGTGGCCCCACGAAGACCATCGTCACCGTCAGCGCTACCGCCAGCAGCACCGGCAGCACCGGCAGCGCCAACGCCGGCACCGGCACCAGCGCTACCTTCGCTGCCCACAGCGACAGCCGCTACATCGAATCCTCCCACCATATCCAATAGGCTACTCGCGATGCCCATATGGATGCCTTCTCCTCGGAGACCCAAACTCGATTATCTCCTCCGCAGCCTGACACCTTAGCTAACTTTTCGTAATGCCTCGTTTGTTTTGGTGACTCTACGCCTCCACGCGCTCTCGAGTCTCTCGGGTTTGTCCCTCGTGGCTCTCCGGTTATTTATCGACGCTCGTCGGAAAGATTCGACGGAGAAAAGCTCGCGTGATTCCGTTGACTGAATGCCGCCGAGAGAGGATCAGCACATCACGTGTGACCTAGGACAACATGCCGCACGAGCTGCATGCCAATCATCTTTCTCGTTGTAATAGACGGATCGAATCGAATGCTCGTTCGAGCTCTACGACGTATTGGAAATACTAAGTTTAAAGTTTATACATATATCGTAGATATACAGGGAGCTATTGACCGAGAAGTTTTGGCCAGCAGCCGGGGCCATTGCTTGCATACCAATTCCAGTTGTCGGATTTTAATTCGGACAGGCCGATGCGTGAGCAGCTTTTTCACATCGATATTTAATTTTCGATTCGACCGAAGAAATGGAGGTTCGATATTTTTCGGGTTTTCTGGAAAAGTACGGAGTTTGTTGTCTTTTGATCTTATTGGGTGGTCGAATCAACGAGTGATTATTCTTTGAATTCCTCAGAATAATATAGACGGCGTACAATCAGAGGACAACGGTCTCTATGTGTTTCCAAAGTTTATTTTGGACTCTGTCAAGGATATTTTTTTTTTTCATACAAATATTAACGCCTTTCGCTTATTCTTCTATCGCTTCTAAACGTTTGATAATATTCCTCTTCTCTTCGATTACGTCCTATCCGTTCTCTATCATCACCTTCGCCACCTTCTCGTTTGCCTCCTGGCGCTCCTTCCACCACATCCTCCTTCTTCTACCACCTCCTTCTCTTCCTCTTCTTCTTCACCTTTTTCTTTTTTCTCTTCGTTGCTCGTCTTTTTTCTCAGCCGAGAGGTTCGAGGTTCGTTCACCTCTCTCTGCCTAGCCTCATCCTAGGACTCGAGCGAACAGCAGCAGAGGAGGAGCACTTCTATTCGAGAAGCTACGTCGGGCGGCCCCCTCGTACCGGACGGACCAGAATTTAATTTGACATTCCTGAAATTCTACTCTCGCATTTCCTCCTGGAAGAAGATCGAACGAGCCCACAATACTTGCTCGCTCATCCGAATGCCTCCTCTTTCTCCTCTTTCTCCTCTTTCTCCTCCGACTTGCTGCACCGCTGCACCGCTGCACCGGCGATGCATCTTCTCCGCGCTTCGTCCTCCGCAGCCCTGACCCGTCCTTCGTCTCTTTAACTTGTCGCTATGATTCGCGCAACCTGGGCCGAGTCTGCATCGTCATCCAGAGGAGCTTCCTCGTAGCCGCGAAAGCACGTAGCTCGGCGAGCCTTCGATATAAATATGTAGAACGATAGATCAGCAAAAGGACCCAATGGCTGAATCAATCGAGTTCTCGACTCCTTTGACTCCTAGATTCTTCGATTCCTCGATTCCTCGACTCGACGGCATCTCGGATGCGCGGTACATCGATCGAAGGTCTAGCTCGGCAACTGGTATAATGCCAACCAGTGGCATTTACTGGGAGAGCAGCTTTGCCTAGGCCTCTCTCGTGCGGCCGATTTCTTCTTGCGGCTTCTTGAATCTTTCATTACTCCTCGAGAGAAAATTCTCAACGCGCAGCCACGGGCCGTCTCTACGTCCTTTCCTTGTCTTGGATTTTCGTCTCTATTCCTATACGACTGGACGTCTTGGATCGACAACGTGACTCCCGTCCTCGGCTCACCTACCGGAAGAGTCTGAACTAACCACGTACGGAGAAGCGTCTTTTCCTGACCTTACCTATACTTATCAAAGAAAATCCGTTTCATCGATCAAGGACAGCCAGATGCCTGATCGGGAGACCGTATCAGTCTTATGACCCAACGACCCAACCAAACATTTCACCATGAAGATGAATTCCTTCCTTCTTCCTCCTTCGTTATCTTCTATCTTTTATCATTGATATCCGTCAACTCCGAGGATTGCCTCGGCCATCCTTACACTCAGCCATTCCGGATGAGCATGCGCTTCTAGGACAAAGGCACCCCGTTATCCGTGGTTCTACGTTGGATGCAAAATGCAGGACGAGAGGCGCGCACCGCCTTTGATTGGTGGTAGTGAGCGGATCGCCTTGACGAGAAAATCACGTGGTCGCGGGAAATGACTCGTTATATAAACTAATGATTATGCAGTTGTACGTGTTAGCTGTACTCTCTCTTTCTACCTCTCTCTCTCTCTCTCTCCCTCTCTCTCTCTCTTTGTCTAATCTAATGCCCTCGATGTTACCGCTCTGTTGTCTTTGTACCATTGTTGTCGGTCTGTCGCTCGTGGTCGCTGAGTGGCGAGTGGGGGGTAGGAGAGGAGGTGGGTTAGGGGGGGGGGGGGTCACTTCCTTGTCCCTGTAACCATCATCAAAGTACGTCATTACAGCTGTACGTAGGGTAGTCGGCTAGTCAACCGAACAGCATCGCTAACTGTACCGTAAAAATACCGCACGAGCCAACGGGACATCAAGGCGTCAGAGATCTTACGTGTAGGTCTCTCAGTAAGTAGTTGATGCAGCTACGTGCTCGTGAAGGTTCACCTCGCGATGCCTGTCCTCCCCAGGGGAGAACAGAAGAAGGAGGAGGAGGAGGAGGAGGAGAAGGAGGAGACGGAGGAGAAGGAGGTGGTTCACCCTATAGAAAATGCCGCGGTAACTCAATATTTATTCCGCAGCGGAGAGATCGGGTAGGCACAGGCCGCGAAAGTAGGTCAACGGCAAGCCGACAAGCCGAGAAGCAGGTAAGAGGGCAAACGGGGGAGGATAGGGGGAGGGAAGTGGATTGGTCGGCGGTTGACCAGGTAAAGGGGGGGAGGTGAAGAAGGTGAAGAAGGTGATGTTTACCGGAGGAGGCTGGGGCTAGGGGAGGGGGCGGAGGGCGCACCAAGTTCAGGGGCAGAGAACTGCCTGGTATCGGGCAACCCGGTCTTGCTCGTAGCTGCTCTCTGTGTTACTTGTTGCTGGACCACTGGATGCTCTTTCCTTCTTCCGCCGATCACGTGGAAAAGCTACATCGGATGCTTAGCTCGATGCTCGCAAACGGTTCAGCCCCGTCCTTCTTTCGACTTTACTAAAACCCATCCGATCATCGTCTCTCTCGGTCTCACGCACTCACGCACTGGCATAGCGACGCGTTCACTCAGTCAGCGGTTCACTCGGTCTCGAGGACGAGAGCGGTTCGGCCGCTCTCCTCTCGTAAGTCCTCGCCGTCGTCGTGGTCTATAGGCGCGCGCGCGCGCGAGCGGCCAATCTTCAATCTTGGCCTAGGAGCACACTGCCACCTCGGAAGAAAGTTTCACCGTGTCCCGCTTTTCGACTGAACTTGGCCCAGAAATATCGAAAAGAAAGTGGAAGTGTTCCCTCACTCTCGATCGAGCCTTCTTCCATTCATCGTGCCTCGGCGTCACGACGTGAGAGAAAAACGTAAGGCGTCGCAATGCGTAAAGCGCAAACCGTTACCCGCATCCATGCACCGTGAACCATCGAGCCTCGTGGATCGTTCGAGCTTTTCATCGAGCGACCCGTCGATCGATCCTCGCTCTTTTTTTTTTTTACGTTGCCACCCGGCAAAAAATCGCCCTTGACAAAATTACTCGATGGTCGTTCGCCGCTACGCAGAACGTAACGAGGGAAAAAATATATATAAACAAAACATTATCGTTCACTGATGATCCACGTATTTCATGCAGATTGCAAAGTTTCTGTGTATCTAACTCGGTGGGTCGCTGGGTCGCTGGGTAAACCAAACCAAGTTGGACAGTTAAGTTAGGTGGTCGGTCGGCAGGCATATCGAGACGTTATTATTACAGGATACTGTAACCAGGTACGGTACTGCGTGCCAGAAGCTACTAGATGCTACTGGATTCTAAAATATGGCACAGTTCTGTCAGTCGTACGCGTATAATACACCGAGGGCAACTGCAGGAATATTTACCTGGCAGTTTAGCATTGCGAATGCTGGTGAAATGTCCCTGAGGATACGGGAGTCGGCCAGGGCGTGGTTTCCTAGTGCAGTTTTTGCAGTTTTTGCCAGCCTAGAATGCACCAGGCGTCCTTCGTTGAGATCAGGATACTTTGTCTCCGTTGCGCTGTCCCCTGCCGTCTTCGTAGCCGCTTTTATCACTGCCTTCGATCCTAGAACCACGTCGTCCCTCGATTAACCCAGCATCTCCCTCTATCGAAATTATCTAACCTCATTCGTTCTTCAAGACCTTATCTGATCTCCGTTATCTCTTGTTTCAGAATTCGAAAATGACCTCGAGTGTCACTGTCGCCAAGGAGCGTACCTGTCCGGAAGCTGCTCTAACGCCAAGAAGCCTAAACGCTGGAGCATCAGGCCACCAGGAAGCAAAGCACTGCCATGATATAGCTGCCTAGTCGCTTTTACTCCTTATCATTGTCATTTCATCGTTATCCTACATTTTCATCCACATCTCCCTCCAATTCTTTTTTTTTTTATTGTCTTACGATCCATTTCCAATTCCAAGCTTGATTATTTTTTTGATCCGTTTCGAGTTTCTAGATCAAAGACATAATATGGAAACTGGGACCGTTATCAGGTGGCGCTGCCATCGTCGTCGTTGTCGTCACTGATACATATTCTTTTGGAAAGACTCGGTGCGCACGTTAAATAATAATTAACAACTGATTACGTCACACTGATTTTTATTACAAGAACAGGTGCTTTGAGATTATCCACGGGAATCATTTTTTTTTTTCGCACCTATCTTCAAACTTTCTTATCATTCGAAATTTCATTTTTTCATTTCATTCTTATTGTTTTCATTCTTTCGTTTAATTGGCACTAGATGCTAGTTTTAGTATCACTGTTACTACTACTGCTAGTACTACTGCTACTACCTACTACTACTATTACTACTACTACTTGTTACTATACCTATTACTGCCGTTGCTAGCAGCTTTTTAGCAGACCCTATATAATCATGTCTGACAATATTATCAATCGTTCAGAGATCGATACTACTGCGACCTACAATGGACGTCGTTACGCTAAACTATCTTGTCTCTCGGAGTCAGTTCAATAATTGACCGATTAATGGCAGCCGTTCGTATCAACAATACTTTTCGATTACCGCGACTTAACTAGTATCTAATATTAAGATCGTAGTTAATCTAATTTCACAGCCCCGTAAAACTTATTCCTAAAATGATAATTTCGGTCTTTCAATGATTACCAGTTACTGTACCTCCTGTATCCTGTAGCCTGTAGCCTGTAGCGAATAATATTGAAATCTCACTGGATCGATTGATCGTCGGCACGTGACCTTGGAGCTTTCCTTTTTCCTTGTCCTGACGTTGGCGACGATGGCGACGATAAAGACCAAGACGATAACCAGGTCCGCTTTGTTACAGGCATCGTTTATCAATTTTCTCTGATTTTCTTTCTTTTAATTTTCATCCTTCCTAACGCCCCTTACATACGTACGTATGAATATTACGAGTTACCAGCGTCGAATATCTTCTCCATCAAGAAAGTAACACGCACTCACGTGTCAATCTTGAGCATTTATATGACTTGAAACTCTTGTGATTTGGAATTCACGGTGATTCCCTTGCGTAACCGAAATACTGCGAGAAGAGAGAGAGAGTGTGTGTGTTGCGTCTGCCTGCGAGAGAACGTGTGATTGAATGCATGTGAAGTAAGCGTTTGCTTACGTATGTATACATATATTTATATATCTATGTATCTATCTATATGTATATGTATATTTATGCGGAAGATAGTTGTAACAATTGTTAAGATCGGGAATCAAAATGAATTTCAGTGTACGTCTCTCGACGGGTGCGTCATCGAACGTCATCGAACGTCATCGAACGTCATCGAACGTCATCGAACGGTCATCGCGATAGCGAAATTGGATGACCCGACGAGGGACGACGTTACTCGAGGCCTCGTTTGGAAATTGAACCTTCTGAATTCTCTCTGAACGTTACCTCGACTAAAGCCAATGGTATAGTCAATCCTTACTCTTAATTGTATCTTAAATTATTTGCGAAATATAGATACCTAGGTATTGTTTTGTACAATAAAACTAAGTAAAATGAAAATCAAAGAGTCTCTCAATTTGCCCTTCGAGCCAATAAAAGTCCCTTGTCCTTTTCCAGTCTGTACCTGATAGGTACTTGCAAGTCGCTCCAGCGAGCCATCCAACGTGCCCCCCGCACCTTGCGGATGCTGCTGCTGGACCATTTTGAATCGGTGCTCTCGGGACTGAAGATACAGGATCGCCGATCGGCACGTGGCACGCGCTTCTCTTTTGTTTTTGCAGAGCTTGAGCGACTCCGCACTGGGTTAGTGGTTCCTGCCCCGTCCTACCCGGCCTCCCTCCTCCCGCCCCCCTCGAGGCCTCCTTTCTTTCTCCCCACCATCCCCCCACCAGTCCTATTGCTCCGAGAGGAGCGACTCTTTCTACCCTTCACTCTCTCTCTCTTTCTCTTTCTCTCTCGCAGAGTCTCCTGCCTTGTTGCTCCCTTGTTACTTGGCCGCTTTGCTGCTCTACCAGTTTGCCACCTTGTCGGCGATTCACCGGCTATCGCCACTTCCACTTCCTCGTGCGAGTGGCCGTCGCTGCGTCCTGTTTGGCTTTGGACCTTTTCACGGATTCACCAGCAAATTATTATATTTAAATTGGATGCGTGGGTCGTGATCGCTACTGTACCTGCTTCGATGACTCTTCTCTCGGTTTTGACGATCTCTAGACGGATACGTACAGGACGCAGCGGCACGTGCCTCTTACCGATTGGTCCGATCGTCTGAAAAAAAGGAAATAAGAATACAATAAATTACTAGACGCCCGTCTATGCAGCCGCTTCTTGCTAGCCGTGAACTTTGCCTTTGGTTTTAGATGGTATCCTCGGCTGCGTGGGAACCCGATATATTTGACACGTCTGGCAAAAGTCAATTCTTATTCTTAATGCAACAGGTTTACTGTGCTTCGACCGTCCTCTTTAGGGATGAACTATTTTCGGGAACAAAACGACTTCAGGTACTTTTCGACTTTTTTCGCGATACCGTTAGGTCCAGATTCATAATGATTTTTTGACCTTGGATGTATTTTTATGGTGGGAATCGCAGTGGGAAATGGCTGTAAACGCATAAATATAGTGGCCTCAAAAAAGAAGGTCGAAAAATTCGCAAATAGCAAATTACGGTCTGCGACCTTGTTAAAAATATTTCAAAGATTTGCCTTTCTGGGAATTCTTTTTTTTTTGCCAAATACTCTAGTTGCTCTACGTGTAGATTGCAAGGTGGATATGCTCGACTTTAGTCTCGGCTGTCGATGCGACTGAACCTGGCTTTAAATTGCTGAAGGGAACTCCGACAATTAAAACCGTTAATTAATTCGAATTAGCGAAAAGATTTTACGAGGACTTGAAATCCAATTTATTATTGGCAAAGGAAAGTTTACCGAGTCACGGAGAAAGCTACGCTGACAGACTGGTGAAATCCAGTCAGACGTCTCAGGAATTTAATGAGTTTACGACTAGCGTGCATATATAATTATTCAAAATGGAGCGACTAGACACGCACCTCGTCGTTCGACCGCAGACAATAATAATGGCAAGGTATTTAAAAATCTATTTATTCGAAAAGATTATCGCGAATACCAAGAACAAAGATATATTATCTATCAGCTTATTATTTTTATCGCATAAAGCATCGCGAGTCATTAGCAAACATCGAATCTCAAATTGATCCAATTACCTTGGGTCTTTATTATGAAATTTTCTAAAATGGACTCAGAGCTCAAAGTGCGTTTAAGCGTAGGTACCGTACTTAAGGTTCAGGGGTCAATTTTCCCTTTATAATCACTCTTGGAAAATTACACGAGAAACTTTCTTCAATGGACAGAATTACCTGGTTGAGAATTATCAGAATCATTAGCAAAGACATCAGAACGGACATTAGCAATGTAATTTTGTGTGTCGGGTCCTTCTCTCGCTCTAACGGAAGCCTCGGAGACTCGTAGCTGCGCGACAGATGCGCTCAGCTCGTTCGATCTCAGCTCCACTTTTCCTCTTCCTGCCCTTTGGCTTTCTTCCCAGCAAAACCGAATTTTGGCTTTGGGAAACATCTCCCGGTGCCCGAACGCGGAAGCTGATGCTATGGACCACAGTTAGGTGAGGCCTAGAAAAAAAGGTGATGAAAAAAGAAAAAGAGATGAAAAAAACACTGAAGAAAAGCCAGCTTGCCGATAGGCAGCATGGACCTAACGGGATCTCTATAACCACCCCGCCGCATTGGCCTGGGATAAAAAAAAAGGGGGATGAAAAAATTGGAGGGTACCCTCAACCCTTCCGCATACCAGTGCGAGCCATTTAGAAAGTACCTTTCTCCTCGGCCTTATCCGTCCTCCCTCTTACCTCTTAACTCTTCACCTTTCTCTCTCGTCAAGCAACCCTTCCGCTCTCGCTACTCTCCTTCCCTACTTTCCTCGGTTTCTCGCTTTATTCCTTTATTGTCTGCCTTCCCAGTACGACAATTCTGTGTGGCTTCTTCTTCTTCTTTTTTTTCATCCGCACTGAAAAAATCCTACAGGGTTACCAGGTGGTTTATGTAAACCTACTGGCAAAAGGATCCTGCAAATTGCGGCGTTCATGGACGATGTAGCGCCGTACGACCTTAACATTTCAGCAACCGTGGTGAAATTAACGCTCACTTTTTCGAATTAAATAAATTGCCAATCAGTAAGGTAAGACTGCGTATGACAATGTATACGGATATCCCGAGATAGATGGAAGCTAGTGGTACCATGCGGATTAAAGATCGTGAGTAGTTTCCTTCCGGGATCGCATCGATCCTACGTCGCCGGAAATGCACTAAATCTTCGTCACGCCGCTTTGACGAATGACAGTTCAAAGGTCAAAGCAAAACTGGCGTCGGCGTCTGCATCGGCTCGTCAAGCTCATAGCGGTTGAGCCACAGGGTGGGGTTCATTATCGCGGTCGGTGGAGTTGGTTTGTGGGCTTAGAAAAGAAAAAAAAAAAGAAAAAATAAAAAGGGTCCCAAGCACCCTAATCGCTCGACGCGTCGGAACTCTTCAATCTCCGTCGACTGATACGCGAGGAACGAAAGACTTTCGGTTTTAACAAAGTTTTAGCCGGTGTGCAGGAATTCGTGAGATCCGTGACGGCATCGTATTGGAATCTCCTTTCGAATCCGAGACCGTGGCGAGACTATCGAAACTGGAAAGATCGAGAGCGGTTCTCCCTTAAACTGACTGCTGGACAGTTCGTCACTGGGAAACTATTTCTGCGGGATGAAATATCGTCCTGAAGAAACAAGAGGCTGCTGGGAATGGACCCGAACGAGATCTGGAAGCCACCTAGAAGGGATCTGAAAGAAGCCACCGTGAACCGCGTACATGTGGTAGCACAAGCGAATGAGAGGGAATGTGACGGAATGAGAAGAAAAATAAAGGAACGGAACGTGCCGGTCTTGCTGATTAAAACTATTGATAATTGTATACTCGCTATAGGTGGTCCAGGACTGACTTATCCATTTTACGAACACGGATCCCATTGATCACTGATGATTAATCCAGTTCAATCTTTCCTATTGGCAATCGACTGTATCGTCTCCGTCTGGTCTGGACCACAGACTTCGTATTTTACATGGTGCGCCACTAGTTCTGATCTCCTCTCGGTTCCACTCGTTAGAAAAATATTAAGACGGTCCAGCATTCTCTTTCTCGGTTATGCAAATGCTCGCTGTTTGCCTGAACGTTCTAAAAAAAAAAAAAAAAAGAAAAAAAAAGTCGTTAATCGATAACAACTTTGCCGATTTATCTTTATTTATATATCTAGCTAATTTATTGACTATACAAAGTAAATTTATGCCGAGACTTTACGATGCCAATCGTGAGGTCCTCATTGGGAACAATGAGTCACTTGGCAAATCGCAGAAAAGACTTTTGCCACGGACGGGACGCCGTCGAGATTTCAAAGATGATAGATTTTGAGCAACGATAACCTTCGGAGAAATGGCGTTAGGTGCATTTCTTCGTTGCGTCGTTGCGTCGTTACGGTCTAAGAAAACTTTTACTTTACGAGCAACCCTTCGTCGAAAGCGGCCAATCGGCCATTCTGGTACCACCCTGTTTCTCTACCTACCTGTCACTCTCCTCTCTCTCTCTCTCTCTCTCTCTCTCTCTCCTTTCTCCTTTGCACGTGGACCATGCACCAAATT
The DNA here is from genome assembly GCA_030142375.1 of Calameuta pallipes. Taxonomy (NCBI): domain Eukaryota; kingdom Metazoa; phylum Arthropoda; class Insecta; order Hymenoptera; family Cephidae; genus Calameuta; species Calameuta pallipes. The sequence continues at coordinate 513,374 of JARQSW010000535.1, forward strand.
CTCTCCATCCATATCCTCTTATTTTTTTTTTCTATAAAAAAAATACGTACCCGGAAATTAATAATACAAGAAGTTTGGCTGTCGAGTCCTCACCTTGATACTTTCGTAATTGGACTTCCGGTTGCGCAATCCAAGGAGGCGTCCGCGAACACACAATTCCTCTCCCTACCGCCACGTCCCGATCACCCCTAGACACAATATCCATCCACGTGTCGCTTCATCCCCCCAGAGCGCTTCTCTTATAAAACCTTCCCCGGTTCTCCCGATCGTTTTTAATGGAACTAGGAAATACGTAGACCCTGGTTAAAAAAAAAAAAGAAAAAAACGATACAGCTTGTGGATCTACAAACAGCATTTTCATCCGCAGGGCGAGATACCTCAAATGCAGGAAGTAACGCATCCTGTAGCAGCGAACGGACTCACGGTGGAACGGCTCGTGGTACGTTGCGCGGCGAGTGCAGCTCGTGGGCTGCAGAAATAAGAGAGAGAGAGAGAGAGAGAGAGAGAGAGAGAGAGAACGAGAGAGAATGATCAAAGCCCCCCTCCCTTATCTTACAATTCAAAATCGTCGAAAGACTCTATGCTTGACTCGCGTAGAAAAGCATTTTGCAAAATTTTCAAGATGGATCGAGCATCATGTAATTTCGTTGGAAGACGCCCAGATCTGAAGGAAAACTCCTGGGCCAGATCAGCGCTGAGCATCGCGGCTGCTATGCCGTGAGAACCTGCTTATTACGTGAGCGGCCGAGTCCCCCTCGCTCTGCCCCTTGTCCAGCAATGCAGGAACCGATGCGAGGCCAAACGGTTCGCTGAGGGATGATCAAGGCGGTCTTAAGATGAACGGAGGACCGCGGGAAAAAGGTTTCGGAAGGGTTGCGGAATATCCTTTCCTGATGAGCAGCAGGTATCCCGTTTATCCGTTTATCGGAGCCAATGAATAGATATTAACTATAGGAAGCAACCCTTTTATATTCTTCTCTGGGATAGTGTTCCTGATTTCGATGATATTTCGTGTTTTTAGGATTTACTTAATTGCATAATTGTGTAATTTACTCTGCGTCGATTTTTTTTTTATTTTTATAATACCTTTATTCCTGCGACCAATCGGGCTACGAGGAAGTATCCTCGTACGTTCGTGGTCACTGTTTCTGCATCCTTGTTTTCATTGCGTACATTATTTTTTGAAAAGTTTATCTTTAAGTCTTTTCGATTGGCAGCATTTTCTTACAGCGAATCTAAGGGCACGTTTTAGCTTAAGAAATTTTGTCTGCGAGCGTCAAGTGTCATGTAACGCATAGCTGTAGTCGCGCAGGGCTACACTTTACAGTCCGTGCGAGAAAAATTATACCGGTTGAAAATGCCATTTAAAAACTTTCGTAACTCTTGAAAATTTTAGATCTTGTAGTGTCTAGTTTATCTTTGAAAGTTAAAGCTGGCGCTATGGTCCTCGCGCACACGATTACGTTTGATTATTCCGAGAACGCAGTCTATTATCTATTCCTCTAAACTTCGATGCCAAACTCACGTCAATTAACCTTTTAAGGACGGGACTGGTCGATATATCGTCCACCAATTTTGTCAGGCACTCCACGTGACATATTCTTTCATTTTATGCACAAATATTGTGTTAAAAAAAAGTCGAATTTCAACGTCAAAATCCCCGTCCTTAAAAGGTTAAACATCAGTGTCCTGTATTGCCGCTTGCTGGCTGCACAGATAACGACGCAGTTCAAGATGCTCCGTCGGTGCGGATGTGTCTCGAATTCCGCAGATACAACAGGCTGGTTGGCCACCGCGATTCGAGATGAAATATACATCTAGGGAATTTTATGGCTCGGTGAAAAATCTTCCTGGATTTCGAAATTCGTACTACCAGCAAAGGGTACCTGAACTACCGATACATTGAATAGAAAGATTAAATTGTTAAAGTCCCGTCAAAGAGGGCTCTGCAAGTTGAACGACAGACCCGAGTGAATAACGTCCAACCCGTCTACAGCTACGCAAGAACTGCATTTAGATACATCTGGCTACGCTCACGGAATGCTGCCTCCATTATTTGCTCCTAGGAATTTACCAACATCCAGAGAGAGAAAGAGAAAGGGCGCGACAGAGTAAGAAGTACAGACGCAACTCGTCGGCGGCCGGCAGCCGAGTATATTGTGTGGTGTAGCATTGACAGTTTTGTTTCGTTGGGTGATTTTACGGGTTACGTAAAAGTTTTTATCCTATTCCAAAGTGTAGAGAGGTGGGTTACGATTAATGTAGAGAAAAAGTGGATCTACAAGAAGATTCAAAAGAAAATTTGTCGCGCTAACGAGAGGAATCGACGTTTTTTTTTTGTTCGTAAGATCGCGCGTACGTTTTATTTGTATTAACGAGGAAGCAGCATTGCGTGGCGTCGGTCTTGCGTATTTAAGACTTGGCTTTTTAGAGAAACGCATTTTCTCTACCCTTGCATATCCTAGCATACCCTCGCTCACTTTCTAGCCCCTGAGAGTATGTCCTAAACTTTTTTCAATTTGGTTGAGAGACGAACTCTTGAATATTTATCATCATAAAAAATTCAAAGTACACACCCATTATTAGATTTCAGAGTATTTAATTCAGAACGAAGCTCAATCAGCTTGTTGCACTTCCTCAGTGTGCAGAAGGTGAACGTAAGAGATAGTGTGAAAGAGAAACTGGAATTCTGAGGGTGAGTGAGAGAGGTTGTGCTAAGGGCACGAAGAGTCTATAATTTTTTAAGCAGAATATTAATCATATCGTAGAGATGGGTAAAACGCCAAAGAAGGCGGTCCCGGGGGGCGATGAGAGGAATTTGTACGTTCGGAGGCTTAAAGCTGCAACCGCGTCGTCGAAAGCTTCTGATACGAGCTTACCTGAGAGACATCGCGAATCCGAGAACGAGAACAGGTTTGTAAATTAATCAATCAGATGAGTCTGATGCTCTGTCGCAGTTTCTCAGTTTCTACGTATTTTGGGCTTTTTCTGTGGGTCGTTGGTCATATCGATGATACTGCATCAGCTAAATGCAGTTTCGATGCATCGCTGAACACCTGGGAAATTGTGCTTGGAGATACAGGTTGATAAGTAATGCAGTTTGCAATGTAACCAGCTTGTTGTAATCTATCGTATAGCTTAAGTAAACATTTGCTCTAAATTGTATACGTTATTCAGTACATTTTGTATACAATCAATAACAGTAATGTGTTTGTGCTTCGAATCGGTCGGTTACAAAACATTCTATAACGAATGAGCGAGAGAGTTATTCTAGCCACTTGGTCTTACTTTCTAAATGGAATTACCAACACATTGTGTATTAACATACATATTTGATTTTGTTAAATTAAAGTAATGGCATTGCTGTTGGTATTTCATTCATCAAATATATTTATTGCGAGCCTAATGAAAATGAGAAACTTTGAGTATACCTTCTTTCCAAGCTCAGTTGAATTATTACCACCTCTCATCACCTCCGGTAGTTCTCTTATGAAAAGCTTTCAGTTATATATGTTTACGATACATTCTTTTCTATGTATTCATTAACAATTGATATTCGTTTCAGATCAAAATTGAGTGGAGTACAAAAAAAGTTACCAAGTAACACAGGAAAGACCTTCAAGGTAAGTGACATATATTATTACCACGCACCAATACGAGACTATACAACATCCTAGTAAATTAATTGGAAATGTGTGTACTTTCCATTTTTTTATACTATTTGAATACTTATGTAAGATTCTTGATATCATAAGATTAACACCATTACCACTCTGTGTAATGATTATACTGAGTTATATTAGTCAATATGTCCCACTATCTTTCGACTCTAATTAGTTTCTTTCTTATCACCAGTCATCACCTAACGTATGACGTTCCTTAACTGTACGATTCCTCAGCGCAAGCGCAAGTTCCTGATATAGCGTGTAATCTCAAAGTTATCCCAATCTATTCATTTGCTAATTATTCAATTAAAATTCTCTTATAATATTAAGTCTGCAGACGAAAATGCATATAGTGTTGTGCGTGTAGGTTGCAGTCGGCGAATTTTACTACTTAGATTTGCTCTACAAAAACTTCAAAACAAGTGGGTGACGTAATTTAATATTATGTTTCTCTACAATATTCTGTTATAGAGTAAACTCCGCAGCCCGTCAAAGTCCGGTCTAAGCCGCTTACCGAAACCGCAGGGTCGTATAGCAGCCGCTTCAAGTAAAGAACACAAAAAACTGGAACCAGCATACAAAGCAGCAAAAAGTATGATGTCGAAGTTGCAAAAGGAAGCAGAAGAGGCTGAGGTACAGTCGAAAGTATCCACTGAAAAGGAAGATGTCAAGGAACAAAATCCAGAGAATAAAACCAAAGAGCAGACTACCGATAAAGAGGCAGAGAGCGAAACACAGACGAATGAGAAACTCGAAGATCAACACGATTCGATAAATTCGGTTGAAAGCAGCGAGAGTGATGTGGTTATTCTACAAGAAAAAGTGGCTGCGCCACAGAATACCGAAGACACTTCAAAACCGGAAGAACTAACAACCGACGAAAAGAATAACGATAGTACAACAACCGAAGAGGATCAGGAAGGCAGTAACTTCCGTTTGAATTTCATAATCGAGGATAGTCCGACAAAGGCGGAGGATAACTTTGCCGGGAAAAATAGTAGCCAGGAAGAAGAACAAGTAATCGAAATAAAAAATGACGAAAAGGAAATTCAAGCATCAATCACTGAGAAGGATGATAATAAGAGCGAGGCTCCAACAGAAACAGAAAGCTACTCGGTAGACGTTGTAGAATCTACAACATCTGAAGTTTCTGAAGCATCCGAACTTGTAACTCAAACAGAAAGTGATAAGGTAACTGAGAAATCAACGTCAGTTCCAGTAGATGACGTATCCTTTGTAACATATGATTCCAACATAATGTTGAAGGATGTCAAAATCAAACTTAACGATTGCCTCAAGGATAATTCAAAGCTGTTCGACGCAAGTAATGCTGATAATAGTATTTCTGAGCCACTCTCCAAGGATTCCTCCTTCGGTAGGACCCTCAGAAATATTTCTGGTAGACATTCAATTGGTCGCATGCGTCACGTTACCCTGCGTGATCGCAGATTGTCTCCCAACAATTCACTTTTTGTGAATACATCTTCAGTATCTTTACCAGCCGAAGAGGCAGGTGAACAGAAACTTTCACATTATCGCAGTGACCTCTCAGAGAAGTTTGGCAGTAATGGCAGTGCCATGGAGAAGAAACGTAAACTGGAATTGGATGCTTGTAACTCAGCTAAGAAAATGAAAACTAATGAAGAATCTAGCTTTTTGAATTCATCGATTGGATTGTTAAGAGGATGGCGAAGACCAATTCAAGTGTCGACTCCTAATGTAGCAGGTTATAAACTTAAGCCAGATAAATTAAATATCAGTGGAATTGATGGGCGTAATGACAGAATTTCAGATAATGAATCCGAAGTCAGCAAGAATTGGTGTACTGTCATGTAATCTGTTTCGGAGAGCATAAAACCTGAGAGATTGTTTTTTAATATCGAGAAGGAAATTCACAGCAAATGTAACAAAAACCATTCTTAATGAACGAAATTTAAGAAACAGATTACTGATTTTTGCATATAATTTAAGGAAGTGAAAAATCGAATGGTTTTTATTACACTTGTTATAACCTTCTTTGCGTGCCGTAAGTCTGAAAGTTATCGTGCATTTGCCAAACAAATTTTATATACTCTGACATTTTTCAACAGATTAGAATTAATGCGCGATAAGAAAATATTCCTCACGTATTTTACCTATCTCGGTAATATCGTTATTAAAGTACACTTTCATTTTTTACACATTAATTGAAACAGTTATAAATAATGAGGTTTCATTTTGTTTTATCGTAGATACAGATTATGCAACTATGGAGTGTAAGCTCCTTTGAATCAAACTATCCCTCGCCATGAAAAACTGGTAACTGGGAAATTGAGTCAGCATATTCGTGTACAAAGACTTAATCTCAATTTTCATAAATATTTTAAAAAGCAATCTCAGATTTCTACCATTCTAATTTGATACGCCAGACAAGCCATTTTAAGATATTCAAAAGGTAACAAAATTGTTACCCAGTTACGATTATAAATTATTAGGATCACTCGTCAAGTATCTCTATCTTTGGCAGAGATAAGAATAACTCAAAGATTTCCTGTTAATTCATAATTGTCGTGCAGCCATCGTCAGGCTTATGAAATTTCATTGTAGTCACTTTAGGACCACCGTTTTCCCCGCCATGACATTAAAACAAGAGTAAACCCTCCTAAAGCCAATTAATGCGGCTCCTTATTTACTTAGAATATAAATTAGGTCAGACTGCCTTTGTCTACGTCATTGCTTTCGTGACCGGGAAATTCAAACCTTTCTGAAAGCACGTGAACAAATGCCAAGTAATCCATATGTATGAATTATTAATTTGCTTATTTCCAAAGGCATTCTTTCCTTAAGATTGATTAATTAATTTAAGTGACACACAGACATATATATAAATATATACATATATCAGTCCTACCTTAATTCATAATTGCTTTCTACGTCCTTATTTCGTTTGTTAAATTAACTGTCTGATTTTACCGGATCACCAATGTAATATCTATAATAATATTTGCAATAGCATAAATGGGTATTTATAATTTATTACAGTCCTTAGGTAAAACGACAAAAAATATCTAAAAAAAAATGGCAGGCATCTGAGTTCACTCCTCGAGTTTTATTAATTTCCAAAAATTCACGTCAGTACTAACACATCCGAAGCTTTCTTTAAATTTTGCTTGCATTGAGATATAGTTTAATTTTATTTATGTTCAGCAAAATTATTTCTTTAAATGGTAAAAGTATGTAAACGTTACCTATAGAAACTGTACGACTTACAGTGATATATATTGTGTATCTTCAACGTAGTTTACCACATGGTAAAGGAAATATTGTACAACAACAACAACATTTAGGTCTCAACTTTTTTTTTGTAAGCAGTACTTATGTCTCTTCAAAATTTTCAATATCTCGTGTTTTGTTTCCTGACTTTATGTGGTACTATGTTGCTCAAGATTTCGTATATTTTTTAGCTGTTGGACATACTCGATACGATGATTAGAGTGTCAGGCACATGTGTGGAATTTATGCACGAGCGGAAGAAAGTGCTTTGGTAAGATAAGGAAAAGAAATTTACGAATCATTCGACCAAAGTTAACTATCAAACGGCCATTCTATGTATAGTCCCCAGGACAGAATTGGGAATCATTAGGTACCTGATTTACATGATTTTGTATGTTCACTTTCCAAAGCCATGATACTGTTTAACAGTTTGGTATGGTTGACAGTTCTGGTTTTTTTCTTTTCTTTTTTCATTTAACAATACTGCCTATATCTTAAAGCAATTTCCGTCGATGAATTCCTCGAGATTAGACATTGGATGGTACCGTTATACTTTTTTACCCATTAACAAGAACAAAAGTATTAGGCTAAAGAATTAGAGGATGTACATAGAGTTTGAAATTTATAATAAATGATCCATTGTCAATAATTATTTGTTATTAATTAATAATTACCTTCCAGAATCTTAAAATATTATTGTGAGGTAATCGTATCCAAGTAACTGACAGAAATTCAAACCGTAAGGATCGAAATGATATTTTTGGTTATATTTTTTTTTACAATTTTTGGTACAATCAAATTTCGCTAGATTGTATCAAAGCCTAATATGTTACCAGTAGCTTGAACATCGTGTATACATATAGAGTTCTGCACTCAGCTGGAAAATATCGAAACGTGTTTACACATGTGCGCCACATACGGTCGTACCGATATAGAAATTATTATTTGAACGACGTAAATACTTCTCGAAATTGATATTGCCCGTTCATGCCAACCTCGAGAATTCATTGACAATCTATTTTTATGTATATTTTTATTACAAAAGCTCTTGTAAAAAAAGTCATAATGTACAAACAATGAGTCTTAAATATAAAAGTTAAATTACAGTTAATACTTGGTCGTTCACACTAATTTAATTGATACGTTTATTAATATTACGTAATAAACAGACTGATTTTTTTTTTCAAATTATACTTTCATCAATAATATCCCTTGCAGTCATTATAAAACATAAATATAAATTTCAAAGAGTATAACAATGAAAGAATTTATTAACCAGCAATTTATATCTTTCAAAAACGCCAATAACTGATGTTTTAAAGGTAAACCAGCCTCCTCATTGGCCCTCAGATCTACAGTAATAATATTTTTGTACAGTTATAAAATTTTCGATTCAGCACATCTTATTCCCCTTGAAGGTCCGAAAATTCATGCAAATATTTTTACAAATCAACTTCGAGAATCCGAGAACAAAGAGTAACAGAATTGATTTTCGAATAATCAAAGACACAAGCGTAAACCGATCCGTTACTTTGATCCCAGCTGAGAATCCGAAGATCCGAATCATCCGAGGTCACGTAACCTTATCATTTAGAAGTGCAATATTCGACACTGGACACCGCAGGCAAATAATTAACTGATAACGAAGTCGCGTTATTGGTACGTATTAAAAATTCCTTAAACGTTCCACTACTAGAAGTAACTCAAGTTCAATTAATTTAAGAGGTAAGTACTACAGCCTTGTACAGGCAAGGTCCTTGACAACCTTCTCTAAGGCCAGGCCAAAGTACAGACCTGATCCTGGTGCCATTAGGATCCGTGGAGGCATGATGCCTCGCGTGAACTTCCCGCCTGAATTCAATTCCTTGCGCCACGTCCAATACCAAAGGGGTCGATCTGGCTAAACAAATCCAGGCTAAACTAGAGCAGTTCGTCGCGTATTGCTTAATCTCCGTGCAGCCTCTCAAACAAGGGAAGTCGTAGAGGGTCCTTTCGAGTTGGTTAACCACTTGCTTAGCCACTTCCTGTGCGCCAGTTTGCACCCCTGCAGTCGCCAGCTGATGTCTTATACAATTATCCATTTCCGTTGAGACCGAAACGTTCGACGCTCCCATTGGCTGCCCGTTTATCCCGTTTAAAATCTTGAGCGCCTCCAGGCGTCGGGAACTTTGGATCATACCGGCCAGACGCCATGACAGCTGCAAATTAAAATCATCGACTTACTTTAGTACAGGATCCACGTTATAGTTAACGTATTGATTATTAAAAATGTCCTGAAGTTCTTTAATTGCTTTTTCGCGATTCCTATTGGTCGTCGCTATCGTCGTTCGATGCGTGTTAAATTGCTCTTTGGCTCACGACTTTTTTACGGGCTACAGTCAGCTTTTCGAATTGCAGTTGGCTTCGATGGAGCTCTATGGAAGTTGCCGTTTCAAATGTAAAATTCTAATATTTCTTCTTTTTTTTTTTTACTGCCGCCACTATATATTTCATAATAAGTACAGTCGTGCGTGACTCTCGACTGTTAACATTCTTATTTATTTTAGATTATTGATTTTCCAAGGTTGGCAAAACGTCTGGTGTATTTGTATGCAAAGCAATAGCCTCGGGCTGACAGACTAGGTCCTTTACTACTTGCTGTGACGAGTACACTCATCGACAAAAGTACACGGAAAGTAGCTTTCGGTGGATACTCATCGCCGCGATGACATCGTTTCTTAACCCAATGACAAAAGCTAACAATGCATTAATTGTTTACTTTTAATTGGTCGTTAAGTCTCATTCGAATTTTACATAATAGGTTTAAATAGAGTAAACGACATTTCCCTGACGTATCTAATCAGTATAAGGTTCATTCTTACGGGACCAGAGGGTAGTCACCCTCGAAGAAAGTGTCGGAAGAAATTTCATCAGGCAGTGTTTGTTCCTGGATAATTACGTTACGTGATGAAAACTAATCTCGTGCCTGATCACGGTTTAATGTCTTTATATCCCAATATAAAGGAAAATAAATTTTGTTGATACATATCTTTCGCGTTTCCTTTGTTCTTTACGAAGTGTCTACGTTTCCTACACAGAGCACATAAGTGCTCTTCTTGATACGAGCACTTCAGTTTTCGCCGTAAAGAGAGTGGGAGAGAGAGAGAGAGAGAGGGAGAGACTGGAATTAGGGAATGATATATGTATGTGAGAGAAAGAGAGAGAGAGAGAGAGAGAGAGGGAAAAATAAAATGTTGAAAATCATATACGGACATAGGTGCACGCATATATACAATACAATATACATATATAGTATATATGAATCCGCAAATGGTCACATGTGAGGTCGAAAATCCCAACAGAGATCCAACTCACTCTACATTTAAAATTATGACTTTATTACAAGCTGAATGGCTGGGAACGCGTGGGCGGAATTCGAGCGGAGAATTCCTCGGTTTTTGCGGCTCTCGGCACTAATTGCGCGCACGGAAGAGCCAGAGGAATTATTTGCAATTGTTCTGCTAGCTGCTACGTAGGTTGGCGTTTCGAAATTTGCATCGGTCAGTTGTACAGATGCATCCACATACCAGGTACACGCGTGTGCGAATATTTCGGGGAAAATTATTGCTTCGCGATATTTTGTACACTGTACCTCGTTAATTGTATTTTGCTAATTATGAATTTCTGGATCTTTGCACATTACCGATACGAGGGGCGTCGAAACTTTAAAAAGCAAATACGCGATGGCGATAAATTTGCAAATATTTTCGAGCTTCTTTTTTTGGCTTTCACAGATTTTCCGCGTGCACCAGGAATTGGCGATTAAAATCTGTACTATTCCGAATAATAACGCGGGTCACGAACCTACGTGTATTACTTTTGCAAAAGTATGCAAATTTTTGTTCACTTTAATAAGTTTCGTTAAATTCGTTATCGCGAAATGAATTTTGAACTGCACGTAGTGTTTTTAAAAATGCTCTTTGTACTCGTGAATCTAACGTGATTAGCGTTCTTATTTATTTAAACAAATGTATAATTAAAGACTTACCACTACCACCGAGTAGAGAATTTTCGCTTTCAGGTCCGGAGTGTCTTTCAGGGAATCCAGCGCATCAAGTGCATCCAAAGTATGCAAATGCGCTTGAGCATACAGAGCACCGTATCTTTCAGCTAGTTGCTCGACGCTCTGTTGAGCATTATGAATATTTTCAAAATTTTCCTGGCCATCAACACTCTCATTCCTGACTTCCGGTTCCGGCGTAGGACTCCCACTCTCGTCCGTGTGATATCCTGCGCTGCTAGATTCCTCCTCGTAATCATCCAGTACATTATCCTCAAGATGTAACTCCTATAAAATACAAAAATAAATAACATACAAAAAGTTCTTCTTACCCTAAGTGGTATCATCTGAACATGGTTCTATCGCAAGAGTAAGAAAAGGTGCTAACTTCAGTTTGTACTGAATGAGAGGCAATGAAAAAAAAAAACCAGTAGCAACAATCAGCAGAAGTTGAAATTCTATTTCACTGACGGCACGAACTCTTTATAGAACTGAAGTAAATTGAAGTAAGTAATTCCGTGAAGCTGCAGAGGTTCGTTAAGAGTGTTCCCATGAAAACTGCACTCTTACTTGAGGATTGTTTTCGCTCATCAACTGCAAAGCCAGTCCGCAACCTCTTGAGAATTGTAAGAGTCTCGCGGCCAATGCAGGATTCTTATTGGTGCTGCTGCCGCCATCTGACTTCCTCAGCGGCGCCCATTGTCTCAGGGCTTCCTTATCTTGTTCCACTCTGCGTTTCAATTCGTCCAATAAATTTTCCAAAGTCAGACTGCTGGTCCTTTCCAAGGTGTTCAGAAGACTTTGATTGTCGATCAGTCGTTGCTGAATCTCGCTGTATTTCAAGGACAGTTGTCGTTGATGGGAGGCAGCCCGGACCCGGTGATCTGAAAAATCATAAGTCTTTGTAAAATTGATATTTCGCACTGAAATTTATTTACGTGTTATCGATTTTTAAAATTATTATTATTATATCCGGGGTCATAACTGTTTGATCGAACGCCGACCGTTACACAAAGAGACACGGACACCTGAACAACGTGTGCAAAAGTATCGATATTCTGTCAGGGAGATATATCTGATATACATACATATGTGTACATATATGTAAAGTTAAGCAAATTTCAAACTGTTGGGATAAATAGGATATATTTTAGAAAATTTATAGAATGCGCACCGAAATTCAAATTTTAACGAATTAACGTACTCGAGATTAAAGCAGCCGTGAACTGTGACGGTGATATCCGAAAATAATTGAAAATTTATAATAATTAAAAAATAACTTGTCCCATCGTCTCCTTGTAATTGGCTTTCCAATAACTTTTATAGGAATTTAATACAATACCTTTGTGGCTTCCAGCGTGCTTTCCGAAACTCTCAATCTTGTGCAAAGCCAGCTTGTAAGCTTCGGTACGTAATTCAAGTTCCTCTTTAAGGGCAACAGGCAGGGGAACAAGATTCTGAGTATTAGCATTATCAGAATGCTTACTCCTAGCGGAAGGAACGAGCCCATGTTTCCCAAGACCTTCTACAGCTCTTTCCAAAGCCCTTCGTCTTGTAGCAAGAACGTTCTTAGATGCCGGCGCTAGTCTGTGAAGCGCACCGAGTAGCTTGGCCCAAATTCTGAGGTGGAAGTGATCCTGGGTGCTCGACACGAGATGCACCACCTTCCACAAGACCTGCTCGACGCGTAATATCTTCGCGTCGTCGACGTTCAGTTCGGAAAGTCTGGAATAAAGAGCCTCGAGCAGTGCAAGGCTATGAGGTAGCGTCTCGATGAGCAAATCGATAGGAATATCCGGCAGGGCAGCCCTGAGCGTGTAGCCAGGAAGTCGCATCAGGAAACCAGCAGCTTCGCGATACTGTCTTCCTTCGTAGAGCCTCAGCAATCTGAAACATTCGTCGCTGATGCTGGTAGCCATTCCGGAGCCAAAGATAGGATGGACAAGCATGACGTACTGGGGGGTGCAAATTATACAGGTACAGTTTGTTAGAGGCTGAACGGTCCTGGGGAGAGACCAGGAGAGGGGTCAAGGAGAGGTCAAAGGTCGTTGAGCTTGACCGTGAAATTGTAATACCTCCTCAAGGCCATGCGTGGGTTCGAGGCTTCGTCTTCGACCGGACCCAAGTGACCGACTTGAAATTGGGCCCCGGACCAGACCAGCCTCTGTATTGGATTCCTGGGTCGTTCGGGCCTGATCCTCTCGCAAGAGTTCAGACCCACGAACGGTAAGGTACGTCTGCTCATTTTTTCTGGCTGATCTCAACCGTGTCCAGCATCCAAAATTTTCACCTTCTCTTCTTCCCGATGTCCTTTTTTTCTCTTGTTAATCCGCCTTCTCTTGGTTGGTCCTCGGTTTGGGCACACGGATGACCTATAGCTTCAGGGCGTCGGCCCACTTCCCATGAGCGGCCGAACACGCGGATTCACATCACCCGGGCTCTTCACTCGTGCGCGCTTTCTAGTTCGTATCGTCGGTACCGACGTCTCCCTATCCTGTAAAATCCCCCTGGGAAACGTTAGGCGGATTTACATAAATTGAATACAATACACCCATCCCCGTAGCGACCCGCCGTAGCCGCCATACTCGATTTCAACTTCCGGGCTGATTGTCAATACCGAAAACGCTTTGATACGGAAAAGAAAAAGTATTTTTGTCCCATCGCGCCGGAGACGAAGCACGATTCTTTAAGGAAGTTTCGCCTTAGGGATGTTTTAGGGTGAAACATTTGAATCTCTTCTCGAGCCCTTACGGGTATCTAACTCATGTACCCATAGATTTTCACTGTATTTATTTTTCATCTCTTATTTTACGAGCCACATAAAACTTACCCTTTTGGATTACCTTTCTGCCAGTATACTCAAGTAACGACCCGGAGGAGGAACAGGGCCCGTGCACAGAGTGGCGCTATGAATGAAAATTGATTTTCAACGGTACCAAATAGTTTCATTGAAATCCCGTGCCGGGACCGATCACCTCGAGCGTTCAGGAGGCACTGATTCACTTTGATGAAAATTCTCACGACACCTTAACACCGCCACGTGTTCGAATTAAGCCGTTCTCACTGATCACACGATTTTTCGAATTTCACTACAGCCTCGAGGAAACTTCCACTGGGTCCCTGTGTGTCCTCGGAGAATCCCAAGGTCCGGATCATCCACGCGTTATCGATAAAAATCACCAGCTGATGATCGCCGCTCGGCAAAGACGCAGATTCTCCTGAATCCAGAGACACGTGATTCGACATATCGAACTCCAGTAGGCGAATGCGGGCCTGAAATCCTGAGCTCGGAAGTATAGAGTCCCCGGTGCGTAAGGTGGAAGTGGCTGGTGGGACCCTCGGGGCCCTCGGGCCCCACGATAACTTCTTCGCCCGGGTGGAGAGAGAGTAGAGGAGGAGGAGGAGGAGGAGGAGGAGGAGGAGGAAGAGGCCCAACGAGACGGCTCGTGGGGCCCGCTGTCTGCTGGAGATGCTGATGCCGACCTACTGTCCTGCATACCAGCCACGACAACCTGCTGGTTACTATATACGTCATTTAATATATCGAAAACCCAGAAACTTCCTTTGTCCCATTATCGAACTCAGTGACGAGCACGTGAATTATTAATCTCTAAGTAAGCACCATATAAACATATGTGGCACAGTACTGACTCCGTGTTAACAAGACCCAAGTCGATGCATTATGTATGTGCATTTACGGTGGATTCTGAGAGAAATTGAATTTACCTGAGACGGAGTCTGAAGGAATTAAAAATTCTAATGCACCATTACCTACCCCAATGCAGTACCAACTTTCCGATACAAAGTTCCTGTACTGTTCGCTACGGCATCTCCGTCGGATAAGATCGGTATTGCCAATAGTCATCAAGGTCAAAAAAAAATAATCAAATCCAGTGTCCGGTCGACGTATAACTCACGTGCTATTACGTAAGGAAATGAGATTGAAGTTTTTCCGAAAGTTTAACCAAGAAACGTCATCAGCGTCCCAGCCGAGACTGGTTAGTTTATTCGGACTTGGCGCAGCGTCTTTTCACGTAAAAAGCTTAAGTGACTCTTAAGTTACAAAGAAGAAAGCTGCTTTCCCACTTTCTTACTAAAATGGCGAAGACGCCAGCTATCGGTATATGCTTATGGATATCAACGTTAAATTGCTCCGCACCGAACAAGGCAACTTAATTAATCATCCTCGACTTTGATGTTGTCGATGTCGGAAACTTAAGCCGAGACAAACCGTGCGGTGTGAACGCGGTTTTATTAACTTTACTCGCTACTTGTGGATTCCGTTGGAGAAACGTATACGAGTTACGGAACGCCACAATGAACTTCCCGTGGCCTGACCGACTCGTTACATTCCGTAAACGTTACCAGGGCGCGGGATAGCACGATGATTCTTCTTCAGATGTATACATATATATATATATATACATGTGTGCGTGTATTCGTTAACCACGAAGAAACCATAGAGATCAGTTAAGGTTAGCAATAAAATGAGAATGAACGTAACGTCGCTCCAGTCCTCGATCTTTCATTTATCCCCATGTAGGAAATCAGGAGCGGAAACTGTGATCTGGCATTGTTAAATTACTGGGTATTACAGGCATGATATTTACGAGGAATATTACAGAGGTTCCCCCTTTGTGCAGATCGTAAGAGGATTGCTGCTGATGTCCCTGGGGAACACGGAGGCCGGACAGAAAGGTCGCAACTTATGAGTTTCCGCAACTATTGTGTCTGTGTGTGTGTGTGTGTGTGTGTGTATATACGTATTTACATGAGGCGCATTTACGAGGACTCGGGATACATAAAGTGAACCGTCCATTAGAGTCAAACGTATCGCAGTCGGCGAGGAACTTGGCACCGACAAAGTTTCTAGTGAAATGCAAAACTTAGTACTTTCTCTGCGCATCCTCATAGAGAAGCCTCCTTCATAAATCAGGCATCCAATATGCGGACGATTAATTTTTCAATGGCGAAGGGCTTTCACGAAATCGCTTAAACTTTCGCTCCTCTCTGGTCTAAGGTAAACAAGCGCGTGAAATTCGTGACGATGAACGATAGCGAAATCTCGAGCGCGCTAGAAAAATCGATACTGGATAATCGATAGGATGCCAGGGAGTAACGTTCAATTAAAAGCATTAATCGGAAGTCGAGTTGAAAGTGCAGGAATCCATATTTAATCGACACCCGATACAGTGAGTGATATCGATAGAGAAAATGAACGAAAGCATATTAATTCTTTGAAAGGAAATAAACGAACCAATTGGAAAGTGACTGGACTACCGGTGATCGTCTGCACGCGTGTCCAAGTTATTTTTCGATTTTGAGGCTAGAGAAGTCATTAGCATAAACTACAAATTTGTATGACGTCGCTTTTCCAATTTTTAAAGACGGGTCGGAACGCGACGCACTCGGCACGAGCGACGCTGCTTTCCCTGGGACGCCAGGCGTCGTCACGAGGATCGTGCGTCTAACTCGTTCGGTTGAAGGTTTGATAAATAGGAAAAGCATTTCGCTAAGCTGCCTCACAGTTGAGCCAACGTAAACAAATAGTCGTAGATATACAAGAGACAAGTTAACTGAGCATAAAATATCCACGTGGGTTGGTACAGATGGCAGCACGTAACGTTGCGCGATTTTTACGCCTTTTAACAATGGTTGGCGTCGGTTGTCTTTTTCAAACTTTTCTTCCTTCCCGCCAATTTCTGTACCTCGTTAAGTTACCTGCGGCAACGTTCACGCGTGGCAGCAGAGTAAATCGGTAGGTCAGAAAAGATACCGAAAAGTTGGGAAACTGTGAGAAAAATGATTAGCGAACTTTAAGATATTTTTTATTATTAAACAAACTTATAAATCGGATGTGCCATATTAATTGGAGATGTTGGCTGAGAAAGTTTACGTTGCCCGGTTGGTCACGAAGTGATTACTCTTGGTAAAGTAGACAAGCGGATAGGTGCGACCTACAAGTTTGGCAGGACTTGTAAGGCACTGTTTGCCGATTGTACAAGTACGTACTGGAGGCTTAATATTCTGTGGTACTTGTGACCAGATTGCAGTGCCGCACCGAGTCTACAAGATTATTGGTTATCGCACTCGGTAGATACTGACAAAAGGATATTTGCTCTCTTGTCGAATAGGCGAACCCGTAATCTAGACTCCGGGGAAGCTAAACAAGTCTGCAAGTTCGTGTAGCGTTTTAAGCTGGATCGGCGTCCACGTTGATATTCGCATAGCTACAAATTACAAGTAGGTACACTGTTCTCTGGCGTACGAGTGAATGACCGCCTTCCTACTGAAGATTTCACCTCTCTGGGCCATAAGCCGGCCGAGACACACTGTCAGCGAAAAGGAGGGGGATAACGGGCGAGAGAGACTCAAGATGCTGTACGAGTTCGTGAGAGAGAGAGAGAGAGAGAGAGAGAGAGAGAGAGAGAGAGAGAGAGAGAGAGAGAGAGAGAGAGAGAGAGAGAGAGGGAGGGAGAGAGAGAGAGAAAGGGACGAGGTAGGACAGTAAAGAAAGGTGACGGTCGACATTGTATAAGAGAAGGGGAACGACAGAGAGATAGTATCACGGTGATCGAGCTGATATTCGGGCAATGCTCCTGCCGTTTGCCAAAATCTAAACCCCATCGTTCTCTACTTACGCCTACAATCTTATTGGTTCTCTGTCTCTCTCTCTCTCTCTCTCTCTCTCTCTCTCTCTCTCTCTCTCTCTCTTTCTCTTTCAGGCTATCAAATGCCTGTTGGCACGTTGCTCTTTCCTCTGTCGTCGTGCCCTCTCACGTTCTCACCTCCTCATCATCCTCCTCCTCCTGCTCATCCCTCCCGGTTCGCCAGCTGTGTACTAGATTGGGAAACATTGGAGCCGAACATGACCCAATTGCTCGAATCGTCAATTAAGCGCGAAAACAGAAACGACTCGTCGGGCCTGTAAAAGCAGATTCGTCACACCCGTCACACCTAACCATCTTACCAGCCCTGATCTCTTGACATTCCGTCTATATCGATAAGTGCATCCCTCTCGTTCTTTCTTTCTCTCTCTCTCTCTCTCTCTCTCTCTCTCTCTCTTCAACGGTCGGAGTCAAAGCGACACTTACTCGTACGGGTAATGGTAAAGATCTTGGCGACTGCCGGCAAACGACCATTCACGAAATCGACTTAATGAAATTAAAGCCCAACTCGAAAGGAGGTAATAACAGTGACGTAAATGACGACCCTTCGTTCAGAAGATTCTCCGTCTTATTATAGCATCGTTGAATCACGAGGTTCGTTACGGCCGACCCGTCTCCGTATATCCGAGAGGTCTCTGTTTGGGTCCCCGAGAAGGAAGGATCGAACAAATAACGTAGGAGGAATCATTAGGAAGAAAAAAGGTTGGCTTCGTATTCCAGCAAGGATAACCTTAAGGAAGTTATCACACCGTGTCGCCCAAATGAAATATAACGCACAATCCTTATCTCGAGTCATCTACGTCTATTTTTTTACGGCTACCATGTATATCTACCGGGTGTGCTTGATTTAATCAATTCCGGATTTGACCAATTTGGACTAACGGATGACAAAGCAATGCTACCAGAAAAGTCCAACCGATGCTCGTTCTCGCGAAAGGAGGACGCTCGCGACGCCACACGACGCCTCTGCGAACCGACGCTAAGGGTAATTCTTCTTGGGTTTAACCTGCAGAAATAGGCCGCAAGGCAGGAGGCTGGCAGGAGACAGGCAGGCAGGCAGGCAGGCAGGCAGGTATAGCTAAAAGTATAGGTAGGGGCTACGTGTCGCGGACGAGGCACTTGATCGATAGGGTATACCTACCTGTGCTATATGTACCCCATGCTAATACAGGCCTACCACCATAACCCGTGGCAACGTTGGTGAACCTGTGACGGAGACCCCATACACGCGCCCTAATACTTACATGAGAGGCCGATAGGTAACGTCGTACATTATGTACATAAATATTGTATACATGATACTTGGACGTCAACGAGCGAAAATATCTGGCTCTTTCAATTTTTGGCAGTTTTTGCTCGTTTTTTTTTTTTTTTTTTTTGGCAACCGTGTATACATTGTGAGAATTCGATTTGCCTTTTGTTATGTTATGTTTCATTCGAAACACTGTTAGAATGAATTTCTCTATATATTTATCAGGTTGGTGCTGACGTTTCTTGGGCTTTTTTCTCTAAGGCTGATTCTCTTGGATGCTGCGATGTAAAATCCGAGACATCGCGAACGGCCTTGTATCTCGATGGATGAACTAGAGAATTATCAAGGAGTTCGATAAAATATGAGGGAGAAAACGGGAAGGATTTATATCGGCACGTTTCGCACGGGAAGATTTCCAAAAGCAGCGTTGCTGCTGAGAATATTGGTAAAAGCAGAGTCTGGATTAGCGTGTTGGTAAGCGAACAGATAAGGTTGGATCTTTTTAGTGGTTTAACGTATGAAAGTTATGCAATCTTTATCGTATTCTAAATCCTTATCTGGATAATGCCCATTGACAGTCTTATCTGGATGACTGTGAAAAGTGCTGCGTTATCTATGGCTCAAATCTTATTCCTATATTCCCTCGAATCAACGACTCTTCTTCCCTTCGAGCCACGCAATGCTGCCTGTAACGATGCTTGGAACTTTTCTTGACTCGACTGTACTCACAATCCCAGCCCTTAACCCGGGCCAAGTGCCGTAAAAGGGTTTTTCACGGTTGCGATTCAGGCCTATACGGCAACGTCTCAATTACGTGGAATATTTTTCATTAGGGAATCCGAGCGACTGGAAAATGGGGTCGGCGCACGGTAATTCGCGTATGCCGTGATTGAGGATGGATTTTATAAAGGTGACCACCCGGTACATAGTGGCAGACAAGCACACAGCCCCTCCTCGGTCAGAAACGACCCAGGCAAGGTAGTTGGAGTAGAACAGAGCATAGTACTCGGTGTAGTAAAGTAGAGTGGAACGAGCGAGGGCAAGGCAGACCCGTCGGCCTGCCTGCCTGCCTGCCTGCCTGCCTGCCTGCCTACCTACTAGTCAGCCATCCAGCCATCCAGCCATCCAGCCATCCTACCAGCCTACCGGTCAGGGTAGGGAAGGCAGGGTGTGACAGATTTCACGGGACGCCGAGCTAACGAAAAACTAGTCGGCTGTGAGGTGAGAGGGCAGAGACTCTCGCTCCCTTCGACCGTTTCATCCTCCTCTGCTCCTCCTCTGCTCCTCCTCTGCTCCTTTTATCCTAGATTCCTACACGTGAAACACCCGTAGACAGAGCCTACATTCGGAATATCCTAACCGTAGCTGCTGCGCCAATTTTAACCTTATTCGCGAGCGAAGCCGCGTGAAATCCTTTCGCGCTTTATGCACTCGATCGAACCAGACCGATTATACCAGACGAGATATCAATGGGAGATGGATAAGTATCTTACACGTGGGAGTCTGTACCGTGTAACCGGATATCCCGTAGGGGTCATAGAGAACTGCCAGTTTTCCAGACAGAAAAAGAGGAACGAAGGCAGAGAACGTGGTTCTCCCATTTTTCCATTTCAACTTTATTAACCTCACGTACCTTTAGGAAGAATATCTCGAGTGATATTCGGCCATATTGTTTTTATTCATTTTCGAACATTATTTTATTCACCCCTTGGGTCTAATCCGAGCATTGTGTTGGGTTTCATTTTCACAGTCACTGCCAGCAGAGAAAATGCCGTCGAATTTCAAGGCCGAGCAGTGAATGAGTTAAGGCTGCAAGAGAGAGAGAGAGAGAGAGAACTTTCGAATTGTTTATGCATCCCCCCCCTCACTCCTCCCTCAAACGCGACTTACCAGATGTTCAAACTCAGTGCGAAAGCTCTCAAGAAAGCTCGTTAAATAGTATTTTTCTTTTCTGTCTTTCTTGTTTGCGATCCTCCCCTTCGTCTCTTTCCGGTCCCCGAGAAAGATCACGATACCGCGTCCCTCGATGGGGACTGTAGGAACAACCCCTAGCACGTTAGGGGTAGTTTACTAGTCAGGAACGAAGGAAGCTCTAGCAAGTGTAAACACAGTTTTAACGGGGGTGACGATGTCGTCGTTTTGATTGCGCAACCAGCTACAGCTGTTCTTCCACCCTGATCGCTCGCAGTCTTTACTCGTTTCATCCCTTTCGAACCCACGTGTCGTCCCAACCCTCCTTCGATTACTTCCAGATAGACAATGCGACCCGACTTTTGTCTCCCGTTAAATATTTCTCTCTCTTTCCCACTCTCGTCCCCCGCGTCTCCCGACCCTTGCGATTTCATTGTAATTCAGAAAAAAATCCCCCGGCGAAGGATCCACCCCTGGACAGATTGTACAGGGTGTTCTCGAGCAAGACACTTATTGCCTGGCGACCGTATTCCCGTCCTCGCATAAACCAGCTTTTCACCCCTTATAGCCGCATCCCAGCCCGGCGCCGCTTTTTTTTTATTCCTTCTTCTTCATCCTTTATTTTACCCTTAGCTAAACTCTCACTTATACCCCACTTGCCTATCGAAATCAGCTTCAGCCATTTCTACCCTGTCACATCCTTTCTCTCGAGATCCTTGATACTTGTCTGTGAGACACCCCGTATATATTTCTCTCCCTCTCCATCTCAGTCGCAGACTCCGCAGCGGGGACTTTTGGAAACAATGCTTCCCGGTAAGATGACAGCCACTCAGCCGCTGCGACTCGGTCTTCCACATAGACGAACAGGATAGCGGGATGACGGCTGTCCAAATATTATTATCGAAACGACATTTCGAGCTTTAGCAAATTCGCAAGCGTCCCGTCTCTTTCTGCTGAAAAATTTCTATCGCCGATTTCCCGATTTAGCATCTTCCCTCTTCGTTTACTCGGAGAATCGGGTGTCGGGATTGATCGTGTACAAAAAATAAAATTCCTTTCGATCTCTTTGTTACTTCGATCGGACTCTCGAAGCACGCTTGGACTTTTTTTTTCTTTTCAATTTTTCCTCTCTATTCGTTTCCACGACTCGAGGCGGAACATATCCACCGGTAACGGCAGTCTCTTTATTTCACTTGAAATCACGTCTTCCGGTATACCGGGTTACTCGAGACAATTGGATCGACTGAAAGTTGGTTACTATCGTAGAAATTAAGTGGACGACCTAACTTCCGTTGGCGAGGTAGTTTTGAATAACCCTATATAGAACTTGGATGGCAGCTGTACCATTATCTGAAATTACCAATGGCTCACCGTGTAGATTATGCTCCTGAAGTACCTTTAGCTATCTACCTAACCACCTAAAGTCCTGCACGTTGACGTAAGCAGGACGTCGCACGCCGCACGCCGCACGCCGCACGTCGCACGTCGCACCAGGAGCTCAAACTTCCGATCCGGCACGTATTGCCAATCCTAACAATCCTATCAATGGTTCTACTCTCGTATGATTCATACAGTGTTTGAATTAACTAGTGAGTTAAACCAATATTCGTATATACAGAGTTTCGAATTGTTACGTGAAATCCGGATTAATTTAGGCAGCCATTGTTTGCGTCGCTTGTTTAGATTTCGCGCCAGACTCCTTCAGTTTCGCACGAGGTGATCAGAGTCTCGTAGCAGATTCCTAAAAGCGATCGAATTTGCGCCGAAAGAACTTTCGCCTCGCTGATATCGAATAGACGATATTTTATGAATCGCATTTACACGGGATTTTCCGCCCGTATTAAATAATCAAGGATTTACAGCCTCCGCACGTCTGGCTAAGCGTCTTGCTCTCGTGCGAACTTTCTCGATCAGAGTCGAAGGATCCTGCATCCACCTTGTTAATCGATCGGGAAAAAAATACACGAGTAAAAAGGTTGTCCTGCTTACGTATATATGAATTCAAGGTAGTACTAGGTTTTATCGGATTTGAGAACGCGCGAGAATCACGCCTGCTATATTCTCTTGAATAAGGGTCTGCTTGCTTTCTTGACATATTTTCTTCCTGGTTTTTTTTTCTACCGGTTTACTAGGAACAAAATTTTCATTTTCTCTTACATCGCTTTTTTTCTCTCTCACTCCTTTTTAGTTCGCCGAGCTGAACCTTTCAGGCTCAGCCCTTCAGGCTCAGCCCTTCAGGCTCAGCCCGTACTCAAATCGCCCGTCAGGCTTCCACGTCGGCGTCGACCTTCCGTCAGCGTTACCTCGGTCTAATTAACGTTGATTAAAGGAAGAGAATAATATTGTGCCGTTATGAAATTCGAATCCTTGATCGTCCTTGTCCGACGTCCTCGACGTCGGCGTCCCCCGTCGCGAGGAGTACAAATACTCTTGACGCGCCCAATAAATGTTCACCGAACAAGAGTCGGGATTAATTTTTTCGCGCTACACGACGCTCTTGGGATTTCAAGCAAATTAACCAAAATCCTAATTGCACCTTGCGGGCAGGGGGCTCTCTTCTTAAGTCTCACGAAGGTGCTTGCGGTTCTTCATTCAATTTCTACCTACCCCGTGACCCAAAGTTAAAGACCCCCTCGAGATGTATGAAAAATATTTTCCTACAGTCCACCCTAAGCTCGGTCGGTACCGTGAATCGTAATACTTACAATTAGAGAAAGATGAAAGGAGCGAGGGAGGTACGACAAAAAAATAAAATCAAAGTAAATTTCAAAAATTCGAAATGTCAAAACTCTCGATTTACTTTCAGTCGAATAACTCCGTGTCGTTCGGTTTATTGCGAATGTCACCGTGAAATCAAAGCCATCGGTCGCGCGCAATTAAAGACTGTTCACTTTTATCATCGGGGCCGAGTGAGATTGTATTTTCCTTTTTTTTCATTTAATTACGCCACAGCAACAAATTGCACTCAAAGCCAATTCTCTTGTTTTACGATGAAGCCGAGCGTGCACAAATTTTGCGACGCATTAAAAACCTTAATTAATTTAGGTAATCGGATCCATATCGATGAGTCGAGTAATCGTAATTTTCCATTGCATTTCGATTTATCGTTCGCGATACGCGCAAATCGATTCTGCCATTGGAATTTCTGTGAGAACAAAAGCACAGCAAGCACCTATCTAACGCGTGTAATACGAAAGCAAAGCTACGCACGACCATTATTGTTCAACAGAAAAAAAAACAATCGAGGTAAAACAATGGTCCCAGGGTGCGCCAACACGAGCAATACGCTCAGCTGCGTTGCTCGCGCAGGCATTATATTTTTCACTCGCATTAATTTCCCATTGAGAAAGAAACGGTAGAAAGGGGCACAAGGGTCGTCAGGGTAGGTTCAACCCCAAAGCGAACCCGTTCTGGGGTTAAAGAAAATCAAGATGGCAAAAGGGAGGCATAACGCTAATGGTTATTCGTACTAAATTGCACGCTGTCAGGCGGACGAGGAAAAACTTTGGAAAAAGTATAAAGAACAAAAGAAAAACGCACAAGACGAAGCCGAAGGCTGCGACAAGGGCGAGACAGCCATAATACAAAGGGCTGGATCCCGTCTTTCGTTTGTCTAAATAATTTGGAATTTCACGTAGCTCGTTAATCTTTGACAGATTGAACAGGGTGGATGGTTAGTTAAACGGCAGAAGGGGGCGAGGGGGTGCATCGTACAGGGATCGCCAACCCAACCCAACCCAACCCAACCCAACCCGATATATCGCAGACCTCTTCGGGCGACATTGCTGCTTTCACAAATACGATTAACCGTCTCTCTATCCTCGTGCAGCCTCATATAGCCTGACTAAACCAACAGTGCCGCTTCCATCGGCAATCTTGATCCTTCGACTGCTTCGCTGTTTGTAGAAAGTTCAGCGAGCGCATCGCACGCTCGCGATCTTTCCCGTAGCGACCCTAGTAGAGTTCAGAGGAAATCGCTTGGAAAATCTTCGAGTTAACCATACATATCATATACATATATGATTTTAGCATGAACCTCGGTGAGCTTGAAATTCCAGTGGTAAACTCAGATCTCGAAGTTGAGGCTACGAAATTGATGGTTATCACTAACTTTGAAGAAAGCAATCTAATTACCGCCGACTCCCGGGATACCTGGGATACCCGTTTAATTATTAGAGCCTTAGAGATATTAGTTCGTACGTGGCGCGACAGCTGTTAAAATAATCCGGTGCGTTCTAAAGTGCGTGCCAATTCACATCGAGTGCAGCCGGGTCAAAGTTCATGCGTTTACACGAGTCGGTTACCGATTTTTCTTCAGCCGGGTTACGCTATCTAAGACGAATAATATTGACCTTGCCCAAAGTTCAGGAGAGCAACCCCCCCCCCCCCCCCTATAACTGTTTACCATAGTTAAGTGTCGGATAGTTGACGCAGTAAATATAAGCTGCCTCGGGTTACGGAGTCCCCGTAGACTCCCCTAAATGTCAAGAGGGGAGCCCGGTCCTCTTTATTCGTATACGAGTAGACTCTTCGATCTGCTTCTCGACGCAATCGCCCAGAGGAAACCTCTAGTAACTCTCCGAAGCTTTATCGAACCCTTCCCTCCATTAAACCCTCCTCCCGGTCGCACAGGACTCGCATTCCTGGCCGACATTCTCGGCGCCACACGTACCTTTTAGAAAGGCCAACTATTCGATCACACCTAACTCCAGAATCTAGTAACGAGTCTGTCGAGTTTCGCGCAGTTTCCACTGGAGCCTATAGCTATATATAATAAATAATAGATTCCTCGAGTAATCCGAGACTCCGCCGACTCGAGCTATGAAATACGAGTTAGAGAAGGCGTCTGATAAAAAAAAAAAAAGATTCACGGGGTAGATAGGTGTACTATAGTAAATCTATGTACAGTATACATATGCATATATACATGTATACACACGACGGAAGGAGTGCGAGCGAGAAGCGCCGTTTTAATTTAGTATCGATTGGTCCGGCCCTGCAGAGCTTTGGATAGAGAAGATAGAGCCGGATTCCATCCTGATGGCAAATAGTTCCATCGAATCGACTATAGGCTATACACCTCGTGCCTCGTCTGCCCGATAATTTGCATTTGAATGCGCAACCAGGAGGCGAGGCGATCCGGAGCGCGTGCGACTTCCACGTCGGTAAGGCTACGTGGGGGGTTAATCCGGAGGGGGGATTGGGGGATTGGACGATTGGACGATTGGATGATTACTTCGGATGGGGCTTCGAGCTTTTAACGTAGGAAATTATTCAATCGTTCGATCAACGGCCGGTTAAATCATTGTCGTCTCTCCACTTCGTATTCGCCGTCCTCGCGTCTTCTGCGGGGTTGCCGGTCCGGACTCTCGGTTCCTCCAGGTCCCTCGATCTCCTTACGATGATCATTATCTGGTACGCCACGATTTTTAACCAGTCCCATTGATCGTCCTATGTTAAAGGTCTTCGAACTGCGTTAGAGTCGCCATTGCCTTTTATGAATTAAATCGACCAGTCCCCCCCCCCCCCCTCCCTAAAAATGGGCTGGAAATTGGCCAGACGAACGAATTCTTTGACTTCCTGCACGTGGACCTTCCATTTGGTAATTCAATTGTCAATACTTTATATCTCCACCTCCGTCCCTGCCAACGACGTCGGCGTCCATTATTGTGTAGACGCCACAAGACGGTGATACGTATCAGGAACGTGCTGAGGAATATCTCGCTTGGGATTTCTAAGCTGAGAATGGGGGTTGGGGCTACCTCCAAAGGGATGCTGGGTACAGCCAGCTCCCATCTGATAATATATTCTATCTTATTCATCATGATTATGTAGATCTCTTGTAAGGGACTTTATGAGGACAATGATTAATGCGTCTATCGGTTAGCCATTTACCGGGGGATAAATTTATTGGCTGGACTGTAACGGTTAACCCCGTGTAAACAGGCACCTGCTTTCCGTGTTACATTGCGGGACACGTAAGAGTCCAAACTACCACCCGGGGGGGTTGTTGACCTCCCCTCACCCCTAAGTCCCCGAGCTGTGAAATTAATCTCGTAATCTGTCGCAAGGGATCACTGGTTAAGGGCTGCGACTCCTGTGCTTTTGACTGGAGGTCATTATGATATTAGGGTTTGGATCGAGGTTATCGTGTCATCCATTTCGACCTATTCGTATCTTCAATTTCTAAAGGGAAGTCCGCTCTTATCATTTTATAAGAACCGACCGTGTCGCGAGGGCGCGAAGAAAATTTAATTCCTCTAATCGTTCAGGGTGACGCCGGGTAGCTTCTTATCAGTCTGTTGCCATCTTATCAAACCGTTCGTTTTATTAGTTTAACGATCTAATTAAGAAAGCGAGGGGGGCGGTGTAAACAGGATCTTCTATCCGAAACGTTACAGTCGGATCTGATAGACGTCATGCAAATGACTTTGATCAAATGTAATTTAACGTTACGTTAAACTCGATTGCAGGAGATAAGCTATCTTGTCGCTAAGGGTAGAAAGATTATTGGATACCGAGACGTATTACGTGATACGAAATTATAATACATGTAATATAAACTGTGTCGAATTCTAATGTAAAAATAATTTGTCAATTATAATTTGTCATATTTATCTATTTCTGTCTTTGTACGAAGTCCGTTGCAGGTGAAGCCTAAAACATTCGTCCTCCCGTATCTACCGCCCTGCTACGACCCACCAGAGCATAGAATTGCGCACGGGATATTTTAGCCATGTAGAAATCCAGCACGTCGCCCGTAGATAAGACCTTCGGTGCGCCACTGTAGCTCCCTATAATATGAGAAATAGGCTAACCACGTGCAGATAACGTGTGAGCGTGTGCAACCCTTATTGTTAGATACGCGTATCAGGACCGAAGGGTTGCTGCTACAGAACTAACAGCCGAGTTCGTAGGCCTTAATGCAAAGAAAAATTTCTCATTTCGTTTTTATTGCATTCAACGACACGGGGATATCGAAAATATCCTTGTCAATGAGATTTACATTATTTTTCTTTTTTTTTTTTTTTTACTTTTCACCCTAACGTCATTTCAGGAGGAAAACAGATAATTTCAGCGTATCTCGCCGCCTCGCTTTAAGCCACTTCGATACGATCGAATTGTGCAGGGAGATCCCATCGCTAGTAAAATCTTCTGTCGACAATATTGCTTCCAAAAATATTAGTCTACGGTCTTTCCAAGCCCCTTGAGCCGCCATTCTTAGCTGAAGTCACGTCGTTCGGTAAATACACGTAAACACATAAAATCCCTATATAAAACTTCTTTCTTTCTTATGGCTTACGTACCTTTTTTTTTTTGGCAAGCTCTCCTTCCATATCGATGCACGAATATTGTTACGTTTGATTTTTTTTTAATGTATACTATATATGTATTTATCAGCCATTGTTGTTTCATCTTTGGATACATTTTTTTTTCTTCCCGTTCGTAACACTTAGGCTACGCTGCGGGGGTGTCGATATACGATGTCTTAAGCGAATGAGAAACTGCCGCCGGATACACGTGAAATCTGCCGAGCCAGAGATATTCGGTAAGCCGAGTCTTTTTTGCAATCCGGACTGCGAGTTTGTAAAACCGTCAGCTGCTACCGAGTCAAAGAAAGAGGTTAGGAAGTTTAGAGAAGAGGGGGAATTTTTTTGAAGAATGATTCGCACATCATCGGCAAAGATATATTCGAAATGGATTATGTAAATGTAAAAGAAAAATCTTTGCTCCAGCAGCCTCCCTCTTCATCCCTTAGCACAACCGCCAAGATCGAGGGATGATAATAAGGCGAATGGTAACGTCGAAAATTCACGTCGTAACACTAAAGCGGGACTTTCCAATTGGAAAGTGCTAAAACGACTTTCGCATTTTTCGAATTCTTTACGGAAATCCCAGTGGCTTTGCGTACCTTGAGTTTCGCGTAAATTTCCTGGCCTACCTGAAGGAAGCTAAGTGGCAAGGATTTAGGAATCGTCAGAAAATTTACACGAGTGACAGCTCAGTGCGTAACGCGTCCGTAAGTATTAGAGACGATTGTAGTTTGGTGAAAAATAATGTTCGGTGCGCATGCGCAAACTGGAATAAAGCCACTATAAATTATTAGTGCGATCGACAGACTGTCAGATCAAAACCAACCGTCGGCTCTGCCGGGACAGCCAGATTAATTCTTGAATGAAAATGACAAATGGAAAATCGAGCCTGACGAGGGTCCTCGACGATAGGCGGTTCGCCTCTCCATCTTCCGTATCTCATCCACGTCTCCGTTATAACTCGTCGACCATAGACGAAAAGACGAGACGCTGCGTGACGAACTGAGAAACAACATTTTATATCAACCCCCTCGCAGCCCCCAAGATTCACCCTTACGTTTTACCTCCATTAGCCGATCGAGCGTTTGAATAATTTTTCAAAAAATCCCACAATTCCCACAAATTTCATGATTTATCCAAAGACGCCTTTTCGTCGCGCCCGTTAAACATACAGACACGGGCCACCCTTCTTATGGGGTGGAATATTCAAACGATTTGAATTTTGACCCAAAAAAAAATATGAAAACCTGCTGTACGAAAAGCACTAGAAAAAAAATTTTTTTAAATTGTCTCTCGATATTTTTCACAGCCAAAGAGGTAAATGCGTCGCTATATCTATAGGGTGTACTCCAGAGGGGTTGGATTTACCCGAGGGTTGAAGAGGGAGGAGAAGGAGGAGGTGGAGGAGGAGGAGGTGGCTCTGCTCAGAGGGTGCGGACCAGTCAGTGCGCGGCGAGGCGCGCCAGCTGCCGCACGTCATGATTCTACCCCAGGTGAGCATCCACGAGCTCTCATTAAAATCATCATACCCAAATTATACCTGATCTGCATCTTATCGTTGCCGATGATTTAACTAAAATATCACGTAAATGCGTGTCCGAATCCATATCACCTTTTGTTTCTTATACTTTTATTAAAATAACTTTTCTTTGCGTCCTTTCGATTGTTACCAGCACGCAACTACCCCTGTGTATTATGACAGTATACAGATGCTCTTACAGTGTTCTAGAATAATTATCTAATCGTAACGGTACACACGCGCCCCTACACACACATGCACACACACGCGCGCGCGCGCGCACGCACACAATATCGGTGCTGAAAAAGCATTCAATATCGAAGTGCGTCTCCCATGGAATATATCAGTGATAAGTTTTTGAAGCGAAGTGAAAATCTCATTTATCTGCGTCTTTGTCGCGAGGAGGGAGTCTTATTGTAAATGTAATAGTGATGGGGGTTCATGGGAAATACAATTTTTTATTACCGCGGGTGTTTCTATGGTGATGAATGAAAAGTGAAAAATGGGTGAAGCACTTTTCAGTAGGTATCCCTCCAGTCTCTTCGCCAGAGATGGGAATTCGGTCTCGTAACGGCAACAGGTTTTTTACGAGCGCCGATCACAAGTGGCTCCTCTTATCTCTCCCTCTTTTTCCTTTTTTTTTCTTTCACTTTCCTCTCTCTTTCTCTCTTTCTCTTTCTTTACACTAATCATGCACGATTAGTATCCTCGCGGATTCAATGCTGTTTTCTTTTTATCAACTTACCAGCAACCGTATATTTTATCCAGACTCGGCGATACTGTTGCATTTAATTATATACGTAAACGAGCGCGCAGCTACGCCGGATGAAGCTCAGCTACGACTTCCGGTTTTTGGCGGGTTTATAATACGAAGCACGCAGTTCGTGTTTTGCCAGAAGAAACACGGGAATCGTAATTCGCGCGGATCTAGGTGCGGCTGGGAGGGGGTGGTGGATGAGGACGAAGTCATAGAGAATCCTCCTAAATAATTTTAAGGTACATTATGCTTGGAGAACAATGGGAAAATAGTTTTTTGGATTACAGTTGACGTTTACTGGATCGAACGTTTGAAGGCGGGAAATTTAAAATATCGAGAGATCCGCGTATAGTCGGCGAGGCGATACCAGGCAAGAGGACCAAGCCTCACGGGAATCTGTGTCTGACGACCAGTGGTCGTAGCGGACATGGGGGATGTGCTGGGAAACCAGAATGGAAATCGTAGAGACGCGACTCGAGATCCCATGTATTTTGTTCGGGAAAGAAAATGCAAGTCGACTGGCCCTCTTTATAAATATTCACTCGATGACGTAGCTAGCTGGATTTTTCGCGCTCATCGGACGACTGGCAAATCGATACGGTCGCCATTTTGAATGCACGCTGTAACGCCACTTAATAGATTATCCGTTAAGTCAGCCGATTGCACGCAACGCAACTTCCGGTAAACTGGGTAGGCTTTGCAAGCCTGCGCCTGTTGCATATGGGAATTTCTACACTCTAATGGCGTCCATCTTCCTGTGTAGAAATTCAAAGGGCGTCGCGACGCGACGCACCCTTCGTTATTCGACGTTTTGACGAACGCGTCGAGTCAACATTTATTTCCGTGTATTATGAAAATTCGCTGCGTCTTGTCGGACGGAAGAAAATTTAACGTAACGAATCGATATATGGAAAATCGTTAACCATTATTTTTATCGATTATAGTAAAAGAATGGAAAAAAAAAACTAGTTACACGTCGAGCACGAAGAGAAAATATTTTTGTGACGGTCTCATATTTTCTTTTTCACCGATGACGGAAGTTATTGTTATTCTTAACTATATGCGCGGTAAAGAATAACAATAAAGGAAGTAAAGGAATAAAAAAGAGAACTCGGGTGGCTCAGATAAACGTAATCCGAAGTAATCCACGGAACTTGGGAAGCGAAGGCGAGTGAGGGTGCTTCCTTGATAAGCCACCCTTAATTTGAGCAGAACCTACCCTCGGGTACCAACTTAGAAAGTTACCTGCATACCTCTGATCCTCTGCCGTATCTGTATTTCGCGGCGATGTCTTTCCTTCTTTGTGCATGACTTTTGGCGGATTTTCATGAGCGCCACATAGCCTAATCTCGTGGCGATTTCACTAACCCGAAAATTTGCACTGACGATGAATATTTTCTGGAATTTACATAAAAAGAGGACAAAAAACATATAAAATAAAAAAAGAAAATAAAAAATGAAAGAAGAAAGTAGAAAATGACAGATGAGCTTGGTGGTTTCCGTACTGAAATTTCGTGATTTAAAATATACGGAGAGAGAGAGAGGGAGAGGGAGAGACAGTCAAAGAGAAGAAGAAAGTAATTCGAGATGCAAACCTAAAACCTAAAACTGTAGATCCCGATTGAAAGATGCTCGCGATAACGATGCCTTAAATCGAGTTTGTCCGCCAGCCCTAAATGGCGCGACGCCCGATCTGCCCTGTATAAAGGCTGCTTTTCCAGATTGCAATCAGGATAAATGGGACTTAATTACGCCGTCTGTTCATTTTTAGCGACTCGAGCTAAAAGCCGACTGACGTCCCGGAGTAGACTCCATTTTTATAACCCGGGCAGTAATCTAATTTGCGTTAAACACGTTTCCATCCATGAGAGGCCAAAAGCAACCTGATTTTTCCTCCCGCCCCTCTCTCTCTCTCTCTCTCTCTCTCTCTCTCTCCTTTCACTCGGGCTCCAAAGCAAAGAATATAAGTGCACTCAGAAAGTCCCTATAGCCCCCCGAGAGGGTTGCAGCTTACAGGCGTCCATTGAGTGGGCTGTTTTCATTGTGTTCTTTTCTGCCCCTTCTTTTTTTTCTCTCTCGCTTTTTACCTCTATTCATCCTATTTCGCTTCTATATCTACAGTTTGCACTCACTATCGATTATTCTTTGCGCTTAAGTTATTTCAAATCTCGACTCTTCGTCCTCTTCGCCTCTTCTATCCTGTAGACTTCTTCGTTATCCCTCTCCAAATAAAATCTATCTTTCTTCCTTTCTCCCTGAGGGAGAGAAAAGACTCTCTCTCTCTCTCTCTCTCTCTCTCTCTCTCTCTCTCTCTCTCTCTCTCTCTCTCTCTCTCTCTCTCTCTCTCTCGCCATCTTTGCAATGACAAAGCGATGTTTCCTTAAAATCTAACGTCGCCAGAGACGACCATACTGTCAGAGGCTGTTGTACTATGCGGTGGGTGATTAACAACTCCCTGAATTCTCAATCCCAACAAACTCCAACGCTCCTAATTAAACTTAGGAGTTTATTCATTAAATAAATTTCAGCAAGAACTCAACTTTATTAATTAAACGCGTCTAAACACTTACCGATACCAAAAATGCTTTTTTTTGTTTACCTCCTCAAGTTCTACACGCATCCATATTTTGTTTTTCTTACGCGTCTCGCGCAGACCGAATAATTACTTCACGCCTCGAAGACCGAAAGAAATTTTTTTCAAGAGATCCCAGCACCACTTTATCCGCACTCTAATACACTCGCTTTGTCAAATTAATATTTTTCCATTTTTTTTCAGCTAATCCTTCTGTCTCTCCCTTCCATCTACACCCCCCCCCCCCTCATCCTCTGCAAACCTTCCGAGCTGCTTCCACATTGGTCCGCAGATTATCTAGACTCCTTCCCAGACAGGAACTCCTTGTAACATCAGAGAATTTCCAGGTCCACTCTATTCTCCTGCAGCTCGTATCAGCAAGCTCAGAAATCCTTCAATTTCCTCCCAGGTTACGTAACCGCTGTGTGGGCTATCAATTTAACTCTCGACCTCCGTTCTCTGACCTTTAACTGACATGATTTGCTCCATATCAAAATTCGCCCACGTGAAAAGTCAAAAATGGCTGGCCAGCCCGTCCGTTTGACCGTTTCGCAAGGACCCTAAGAATTGGCCTAAAAAAATTGTGAAAATCGAATCTATCCCTTACCCCAGGAACATTTGAACTTTAAACTTTGCGCCGTATATATTCACAATAAAAGAAAACGTATATACGACAAAACGCGTAAATCTATATCAACGGACGATTTACATATATATTGATATCCTCAAAAAGTCCTAAAACATCCTATCGTTATTAAATATTCGCTTGGGATAGCATAATGAAATTTTTCATTGCGTCACAAACACCACCAAACGTCCGACTGAATGGGAGCTTAAATAATACAAAAGAAGGGTGAGACAAGGTATGAAACTTTTTAAGGCTGCTCTTTAATTAAAATCTCAAAAACATTAAGACTATAGATCTTCTTTCATTTTTTCCCATATCCTTCAGATTTCATATATATATATATATACCCTAGTTAAACGCACTGGCAGTTCTTCTTTCACGTCACGTAGGATCGCTCATCACTTATACCCTGCGCCGCCCCATCAACTATTCTCTCCAGACACTCTCGTTCGTCCTTTAGTCCTTTAGTCCTTAGTACGCGGAGCAGCCATTCGCCAGTCCTTACGGACTTATACTGGCTGCCCAGAAAGGATATTCCAAGAGACGGCAACGCGTCACCGAAAGTGCATTACGGCAGCTTAGAATCAAACGAACAATCCTTCCCTCAGGGGCCGCATAGAAACAGCCACTTTCCCGGTCAAAGGGATTACGAATAAATTTGAATATCGTCAAAGCGCATCATCTGCCTGATGCCAACTCCGTGTCGCGTCGCGTCAACCCAAAAATAGGATTTACGAATTGGTTTTTTTTTTTCCTTCCTTTTGACAAATCCAAAATCTAACCCATCCGACGGCTACGGATATACGAGAGATATTTTACCTGGAGATTTGAAGGTTCATTCTATATCTACTTGCCTTACGTATTACGTATACATCCATATGTATAGTAGATATAGTACAGTCACTGCGATACAGGTCGATCCGTACCGATAAAGGGGATCTACTAAACTGTAGGGGTTGAAATTCAATAAAATTCAAAGTCTCGTCTTCTTCTCCTATGACGATGATGTTGGTAGATATGTATCGTGTATGTTCTGTTGATATCACGTGTAGAGATAGTGAATGAGATTGGGGGGGGGGGGGGGGAAGAACAAAAAAAGATAACAAAAGAGAAATATGAAAGATAACGGGAGAGAAGTGAGAAAAGCGTGAAAGGGGAAGTGGAATCAAAGGAATAGAGAAAAAGTTGGAGAGAGAGAGAGAGAGAGAGAGAGAGAGAGAGAGAGAGAGAGAAAGAGAGAGAGAGAGAGAGAGAGAGAAAGGAATAAGAATACGGAGAAAGTAAGATAGGGAAATTAAAGCCCAACGGGGACACCAAGATTTCATTAGACGTTGGGGGTTATCCGATCAACGTGTTAGCGAAACGGCTTTTGTATGATAACAAGAAAGCATGGAATATCGAAGGACGAAAAAGCTAGAGAAATCTGGATAAAGAAGGAAAGAGGATGTCCTCGTCACTTCAGACGATTTTCCTGGAAATTTATAGATTTTTCCTGGGATTGAAATTCTCCATAAAAATGGCCGATGCTCAATGACGTATATAACTGGAAGTCTTATCGGTGCTGTTAATATTTTCATGACCAGTCGACCGTCCCCTATAGCATAGGACGTTTCAGTATTTACCCGGTAGACGTTCACGAGGTGATGCACCGATGCAACTGCAGCTGCAAGTGCAATTGTCCCGAAGCTTCTCGACAGCCGAAGCTGCAGCCAATTGGATGCGATTCCTCTTTTTTTATTTTTTCTCCAATCCCCGACGACCTTTCCGAGAACCGGGCGACGGGCGAACCTGCAAGTTCAATTCTTTGTCTAAAATGGCCTCCTGCAAAGGAGTCTCTCTCGTTTGCCTTTATAAGGTCCCGTGGCTTACTTCTTTTTGCTTATCTCTTTCTCTATCTCTGTCTGTCTGTCTGTCTGTCTGTCTGTCTGTCTGTTAGCTCTCCCATCGTTTCCTTTACCACCTTCAGAAAAATTTCTGCATAAAATATCCACGGTTATTCCCTTGCGTCCGTGCAGTATTGGATTCTGTAAAAAAAAAAAGGTCCTTCAATTCGTTATTTACATTCTTGTATATTTTTTTGCGTTCCTCGTTTCCACGATGAGCAATAAATATCTAACTCGAATTGTATCCCGGAGTTGAACGCCAACAGGCAGAGTGGCTGCGCCGCGAAACAAAATTCGTTCAAAAGTTTCCTGCAACTTTTCATTCCATTATACGAGGAGCCAAGAATTTCTCATGGAACTTTTTCTATTTTATGAAGAGTGCGACGGCTCCTGTGGATACCGGTAGGGGGTGTGGTTGGTTCTTGGAACGAGGGGCAACTCTTCGCGACCTTCGCTGCTCCCGAAGGAAAAAAACCCCCAGCAAAGACTTTTTATAAAAAGGATCCTCGGTGCTGCCTCATTTTTCTAAGTACCTTATGACTTTTGTATCTAGCTTTGCGTGTATATATTATGCGTTTTGCATAAAAATCAGCAGTTATGCATATAGGTCGTCTTGCAATGAGAATTATAAAATGCGCCAGTGAATCTTCTTTATGTCTTACGATAGAGTCCTCTTTATATGACGTTGTAAAATTGCATAATATTATCTTATAACTTCTAGGTTAGGTTAGGTTCGAGGGTTATTTTATACTCAGAGGATTCTTTTAGGTTATCGATCGCAAGGGATAAGAATACTCTTTGTTCAATGCGAAATATTAATAATCAATCATGAGACGAAAGGCAGAACGTAGCTGTACGATAAAAGCATTGAAATTTTGAGAACAAATCCATTACGAGTTGTAGGTGATAAAAAGATAAAAGAGCGGCAGGACGAGCGTGACCAATTGTCAGTGATTCTACCGATTGACCCTTTTATTTTAACAGCCCTTCGTGCGAACGAACGCAAATTAAGGGACGGTACTCGGGACGAATTGATCCGTCCCCCTCGAAAAGCTATATTTGACGTAATGACCGAAAAAGAAAAATTGTTTGAATACAAAAAGAGGGAACGATACAGCGAAAGGGTTACGATGATGTTACGCGGTGAAAAATTTGGCAGAATTATTAATTCACTTTTGATCGCACGAACAAAAACGATATTCGATCTTCCCTTAATATCTATGGCTATTCGTCGACGTTAATGAGCAGCTGTTGTGCCTGCAGCTTGTAGTTCTATGCCAGAAGATAGGAACGATGGAATTTTTTAGAATGGCTGGAACAGCCGTGGAAACGGAACAGCTTCCAGCTATGATCAGACACGGAGTACAATATGCTTTAAAGATAGCTCTGGAAGTCTCAAGTAAAGGAAGACCATTATCCGACGGCATCTTGTAATAAAGAAAAAGGAAAGATCAAAGTACGATCACGGTTAACCTTAACTAGAAAAATTCCGTGCTTCTTAGATCGGGACGATATCTTTGAAACTTGTTAGGATTTATCGCCGGTAAATAAAATCCGATTGACTAGAGATAGTAGAGTAAAAGTTGCACGATGTACTGCATGCGTATCGTGCGCCTTAAAATCGATCGAAATTCAAAAGAAAAATTATATATGCCATTGATAAACACATAAAATGTAATGTAAAACTTATGTTACGTTAAGACACGTGACTGACGTGTGAAATGCTAATAAGATTGAAAAATTAATGGCAATTGTAGAAACAAAATTTTTCATTATGCTTACTTTCGCATTACGCAATGTCCCTAAAATGATTAGATCGTATTATATTATCGTTATCGAAAAATATAGTTCACCTTAAGGAATCAATATTTTACATTAGAATGAAATTCAGGCATAATAATCTACGACTGAATACCTAGTAACCTTTCCACCTAATAACATAACCTATAAACTATGCATACTTATATACTAATATATACTGGATATACTCTAATGTACAGTAAATAGTATAATACGTTAGCTTATCGTATTACTTTATTTCCAATGACGTTTATCGTACCATTATTATTCTCTAATCATATTCGATTTGTATCTGAACGACCTTATAGGGATCGCATGATCACGTTAATCCGCCATAATCTGTTTCCAGAATTTGGCCCATTTTCGAGCTACGAGAAATAGTTAATTCCATTATCCGTTATCCACACACTTTGTATCACAAAAATATTTATTCTATCGAGTTTCCAAAATCTATCGATCGACAAGCAATTCTCAAAATTTACCTGTTTCTTCGGAGCGGATTGTTTATCACTGTTATCACTTTATCCTTTATTAAATATCGCAGCTGTTGAGTCTGTTATATCGAGAATAACAGCAGCAACACGCTTTATGGACATTCGTAATCTCATTTCGTAACGACAGGCGCGTTACGCATTAACCGGCAACGACATAAAGTCAAACAATGCGACCGTACAATGAATTTCGGGATTTTCCAACTACCAATTATTACAGGACACTGTGTATAATACAACACGTCTCGTATAACGCATCACGTATATTCGATAACGTGTACGATGTGCACCCGCCCGACAAAAGCGTCGATAAAATTATGATGCATGAACGTGCATTTATTTTGTCCATAGCCCCCGCACTCGTATATGGTAGTCAGTACCTGAGACGAAGCACAGTTTTAATAACGCAGACACACTGTCTGAATATCGTAGTAGAGAATGACTTAAGATCGCACTT
The DNA here is from genome assembly GCA_030142375.1 of Calameuta pallipes. Classification (NCBI taxonomy): domain Eukaryota; kingdom Metazoa; phylum Arthropoda; class Insecta; order Hymenoptera; family Cephidae; genus Calameuta; species Calameuta pallipes. The sequence continues at coordinate 551,581 of JARQSW010000535.1, forward strand.
AAACCGAAGAACGGACTATGAATACGAAGCTTCATTACATTTTCACATGCAGACATTTTCTTCGTTCAGTCAACGATTCGCGCTCCACTGAATCGTCTGCTACGCCTAAAGGCTAGTCCACAGTACGTACCGTGGTAACAGCATAATTTCTATACGCGACGGTGGGAACTGATCGTTGGAGTTTTACGCAAATTCTCTTTGCAATGGAAATAATATTATACACTGTATGATCTTTTACAAGTATCAGAGATACATTTGAGAACTGTAGTCTTCGTTAGAGGAATCTCCGATGCGTAGCTTTTAAGCTGAATTCACATGTGGATTCTATGGACACCGATTTGTACATTCCGTTAGATCCTCTGCCGTAGTCGCATTACAGTTTCCCTTAAGAGTGGCTTGTGGATCCTTAGATTCTATGGTGCAGAATATCCTGAGTCTTAGCAATAAATTTCGAATCCTTTGTTAAAGTTGCCGTTCCAGGATATCCACGGCCATCCAAAGGAATACCTCTGTGATGAGTATGAGCCAATCATTAGCTTCTGGCATATGTGTAGACATCGTTGCTACTTTATACGATAAAATTCCATTACCGAAATGAAATATTATCGTGTTCTCTACCCTATACGTAAATATGTGCGCGGGGAGTTTCTCGTGTAACGTAAAGCTACGCATCTATATCAGGGACACTAGCGAGTCTGCTGCGACGTCCCTGGAATTCCTAAAGAATTTTCTTACCAGCGAATACATATGGTTTATGCGTCGTTCCTCGAAATGGCGCTCTCTCAAAATGGATATCGTATAAATTCTCGGAGGCGAGGGAGACAATGAAAACGGATAAAGAGAGAAAGAACGCGTAAGTACAGTTAAAAAGGGAAACCGTTTTGTAGAGGAGAACAGAGAATAGTAAAAAATGCAGTTAAAAATAAAATCCTTCACTCACGACTTTCTCGGCCTATAACGTCTGTCAGGACTTCTGCAATATTTTCTGCTTTCCACCGGGACACGCAATACGCGCATATAAAGTCACGTTCTATCCCTTCGGATATAAATCCACGTTCTCCACTACATAAATCATAAAATACGTAGAGTCGACTATGCGAGTCACATCCACCTTTAAGAGATCCTATATGCATCCTACGTAAATTCTCATGGTGTCCAACCGAGCGCCGCGACGCGTTGCTCCACGTAATATTAATGTCTTATCAACGCCTTGATTATCCGATACCTAAAATTCCTGACCTGCATTCATCTTGTATCTTTAAAATATTAGTACAGTTTCGTTCGCTGCATTATTTTCACTTAAACTCTTCATATGCCGGATACCCCTACTGTCCACGTACGACAATCATTATTCGATTCGCTTATCCTCGAAATCCCATCCGATTATATCGCCCTAGAAAATATATTCGTTTCCGTCCCTTACATCTGCAGTGCAGTTTTGCTGGAAGCACAAATTAATCAAAACAACAGAGCCGTTTGCGTCAGCGTGTACGAAACAGGCACTTTCACGATGGATTAATTTCAGTGAGAACTGTTCGAAACTTTACACACCTCCCGCTGTGCATTCTCTTCCCATATATTCATACCCGTATATTATATACAGTATCTATGGTTATACGCATACACGTGACATATATTATATAATATACATCAGCCTCTCACATTCGTATTCGCTCCTCGACTGGAGTCCATACAAACATGAAAAGGGTGGTAGCCGCGATAATCCCATCCGGGACATATCTCACTTTAAACCACGAGATTCTGAGTAAATCACAAAGGATTAAACCGCCTAATGCAACCCTATAGATAATGTACCCAGCATCCCTCTTTTCGAAATCATCACAAATATTACTTCCATATTTAAATTCCTATTGTTCGATATTATTTCGTTGACTCGTTCCCACTGGGTTACCCGGACATTGATTGACGATCCGACGCTTCATCGGACATACGTAATCTATTTGACAAGGACATTGTTACCATAAACGGATCCCATCTTGACTGTTCAATGTGACAAGATAAACCTATCCTTGTCTATAGATCAATTAATGACGTACCAGTTGTCTACTGTCTCTCGCTAATACCTTCTATTGTGTATATATTTACATGGCGTACACGCACGTACACATATCACAATATACTCTATTGTATTCTGACGATTCTGACACATGGGCTACGGCTCCTTGCTGGACGGTCGCTGATGGAAATTAGATAATTTGCCGTTCGAACTCTAGATGGCGCTAGTTGCGTATGTCTAGTTACACGGAGGACTGCTTGTTTATATGGCCGGTTATTCAGCCCAAACTTTTAACCTTAAACTGAGAGCACCGGCTGAACGTGATTTTATCATTTCCGTATGTGTGCATATGTCGTTCTCTGTGTGCGTAGTTCCTATCAAAGTCCTTTTATCTCCGTTTGTAGAAATACGTGATAAGCTCACGCTTCGAACAATGTGGATCTCATTCATTTGCAAAAGTCCATTTACACATATTTACACTCGGTACTAGTCTGCGTCTGAGCCGCCGTTACTGCAGATTACCTGATGCCACAGATTACTGCATCAGCCATTTCACGCGTGTCTCTCCATATGTGCACACATTTACGTGACACGCGTGCGTAGATACATAAGCTGCGGGGTAGTTAAATCTGGAACACGTGTCTTAAAATGAACTAGGGATTTCTAGATGCGCATAATTAAAGTTTGTTTCTGTCTAAATTCTAGTTAGTTCCACTTTGATCCGACTTAAAGTTCGACCGACGTAAACAGCGTCTACTGGTTGTAAGTAAACTCGGAGGAGGGAGAAGTTATGGAAATTTGAAAACTTTACTTTTTCTTCCTGTTATTATCGACAGGGCCTTTGATCGGGACATATCTCAGCTGTTACTGGACCGAATTTTCTTTATCGTGATTTATTGGTTTTTCACCGCGTAAAAAAGTCTACGGAAGATTCATGCCGGGAATTAAGATGGACGCTCGATTTAGCAGGGATGACATTTTTGTAGTCGATTCTTACTACGGTGTCTGTGAAGTGTAGATGAAAAATAAAAGGTGGGAAAAATCCATAGGTTGGTAACCATGGTATCTGGTGCTCCAAAAATCGTTGTTTTTCACGATATGACGTTTCAATATCCGTACGGCGGAATACGGAAATATTTGGATGCAGAATTTCGAACCGAACGAAAGATCGATGGGGATTTGAACGTTCCTTCGTGATAAAAATTCACGTCAGTCTCGCAATTGAACTGCGCTCGAATTTTCCGAAAAGCGGAATAACCGGAACAATGGAAGGATTGAAATTTCAAAATTTTACTCTGTAATAAAAGGATTCGTTCTAAAAGTGAATTTCGAATTTATGGATAATTAAAAGAAATTTTTTTATCCATATCAATCTGATTTAACTTGGGGGTAGCTTTATTACCTTTGAGTCATTATACACGGTAGCCCTGATATAAACGTGCCACAGGCAATTATTACTTTGGCCCATAAAATCAAATCTTTAATTTTTAACCTCATGAATTTAAAAAACTTCAGCCTATTTTTTTACGGGAGATTATGAGCGTTAAACCAAATTCAAATACAATATTCTCTGTTTAATTCGTGAATTACATATTCTTTTTGTATGTCCGAGAAATTCGTTTCCCGCTACAGATTGACATTTTCAACGACTAATACTGTTTGCTATTAATTTTTCAATTTTTGCTTCCACCCGTAATCCTCAAATTTAATTATTCATTTGAAAACATGCTTTCGACCCAGTTTCAGTTGTTTTATGAAATTTTAACTCTTCTCGTTAAATACCACTTTACGTACATCTTCTTCCATGCTATACCTACAATCTATATACATATATCCGTCTAACAAATTGTCCCCAACAAAGTCATATCAATATCGTATAAAGGAGCCACAGAGTATATGTATAAATACGTACAAACTCACCCCCAGAATAGCACGCCAATCTTTCAACTCTGCGAGCAACAGTTGCCTATCTCCCCTATGTCTTTACAGTACTACGATCATGGGCTATTGTCTCTTTGGTATAGAGCAATGATCTATAGGGTGTCTCAAGAAACAAAAAATATACTGGCTCATCGCCAATACACCTCCATAAGTATAACACAGATTGATGCATTTTCCGTGATATAACCGAAAGCCTAGTTAACTCCCATCATCCTGCGTAGCTGGGCGTAGCTGCGTATCGGTAAATTTATCTGGAGCACCATTACGAGTAGTCATTAATTTTAATCGACGACAAAGAAGAGATAATTTCCATGCATGAGGAAAGAAGAGAGATGATCGGGAAATAGAGATGGTGGCAGACCCTTCGTCCATAAAAAAATTAATAAATCTAGGAACTGATCAAAGCAAAATGAATCTCGAATTAAATCTTGAAGTAATTATAACAAATTTTTTGCTGGATGAAAATATTGGAAAAATATGACGAGAATTAATTGGCGTAAAAAAACGTTTGATTAGCAGGATGACGTCAGTAGGTATAATCAGGCGTTGATAAGGAAATAGTAGTTTCGCGTTAACTACCCTTCGACGGGTCTCAGGATCGAAATACTTGCTTAGGATAATCCGCCGGCGAGAAAGGTTAAGTCGTAAGTTAAAATTCCTGATCCATCGTTCCTTATTTTTCGTTCCTCCAGTTAAACCAACGCTGGAAGAACGTTGAAGAATTCTTTAAGTAAACGAGGGGACAATGGAATCTCCTATATGGCTACAGTTTCATATTCCGCGGCCACTCTTTACTGCTGTCCCGTTATATTGTGCCATTATTTGTGACAGCACCCTGAGTTGAAAGTGACGCGTGCGCATGCGCACATAAACGCCATGTCTGTCCATCCATAAAAATCCAATTACCTCGACTAACGCTACGTCGGTGTCGTCGGTGTCGTCGGTGTCGTCGGGTGTCGTCGAGTGTCGTCACCGGCACCTTTCCTATTCTTCCCTTTCCATGTTTATCAGTCGCCTTGGCGGTAAACCCCTCGGCAACTACCCTTATATTCATCGGCCCCTTCGTCCTCAGGAACGTCGTACCAGTAATACAAATTTTTTCATTTTCATACCGAGAGGGACGAGCCAATTTCTTAATATTTCACTCCCTCGAGGAATTGGTGTTCTCATCTTATTTTCTTCTCTTTTGATGTATAACCAAGATATACATATATATGTAGGGTCTGATTTTTTTTTCAAAGGCTTCGCTATGGGGAATATAAATGATTTACTCGTTCTACCTGATTTTTAATGCACGTTCCAGGACTACTGGTGCTTCAACTTCTTTTTATCTCGAGACTACCTATTTTGAAATTTTAAGCTTTTCTTGTTTACGAGGTAGCAATCTCAAACAGTGAACCACTTCGGAACAGGTTCAAAGTTGACGGATCTACACTAATATTTGCGTGCTTTATATATTTAGTAGAACATTTCTAGAGCCATAATTTGTAAATAATTTAATTATTAAATTTATGACATTTTTAAGCGCCATTTTTCACCCGAGAATTTTCCAACCCATCGACATGCACGAAAGTTACTACAGAAAGAAGTCTACATGTTAAATATGCATAAAAACTAACCTTAATGTTCCTTGTAAATTTAAACGTCAATAAGTCACATTCAAAATTCCCGCCAGCCCGTTCTAAGTACGGTGATATAAAATTTGCAATCAATTCAATTGCAGCAATTCAATGAAATTCTTATGGAGTAGACTATTTTGAAAATTGAATGACGACTAACGTCATTGGTTTAAGTACGTCGTCATTTACCGGTGACGAGCGTATAGCGTACAGCTCATAATCTGAATGCTTGTGATATTAATGAGCTCTGGTTCCCAGCCCAGGAGCTATGCTGATAATTATGTTTCTGCGGAGATAAGCTCCCATAACGGTAAAGCTTGGATGAGCTGGCGCATATCCACTGGCTGTGCTGCGCCGAGCCAATCCACTCAGGTAAATTAAGAAGCGACGTTACGCGATGCATCTGGCCAGGCTGCTTTGCCTCGACAAAATGGAAACCCGCCGGTACGATCGGCAATCATAAATAACCTTGTTTTACCGTGAGCAATAGTTGCACGTGACAGCCATTCCGGAACCCTCTACGCGGTCTTTCCTTTAAATTGTTATTTCCTCTCAAGCGGAGCAAAAGGAGAACGATTTACGGAAACCTGCTAAGGGACTTTCCCTCTTCTTTTTTTCTTTTTTTTTTTCATCTAAAATTCGACACACTTACGGACTCTGGACTTTTATTTTTGAACGTTGCAATACAGGGAGAAACGAATAAATGTATCCTGGCCTTATACCACAAGGGTTTCACGAATCTGCATTATATTTGCCAAGCATGACGGGAAACATGGATATAACGAAAAACAGATTGTAATATTTTAAGGGTTTTACCTTGTTTTTTTATCAATACTTTCTAAAAATAACTTGAGACACAGACGGAATCCAAAGAGAGGGTAAACTTTCTTTCGTTGTATCCGGAGGTCCCGTCTGCTTTTAAGAAGATAACCCACGACTCGTACAATTTCCCTTTTTGTCTATTTTAAAAAGACGTGCTTTCTTCGTACAGTTAGAAAAAATAATTGAAATCATTCTGGCGTGTTGAATAGAAAAAGAAAAAAAGTTTTAGAAATACATCGCCGTAACGTACTTTCGATATTTCAATCGACTTGCCAGATATATCTAAGGTACCATTTAAAGACATTCAATCCCTTAGGGTCGCGTCGTAGGGCACGTTGATGTCCCAGGTCGAAGGGAAGTTTAACGTTGGCAGACCTGCTTGCTGGCAGTAGACATTCGGCTGACTCAGGATGCGGGAATGAACTTTAGGAGGGTTTAGACTCTCTTCCCTTTTCTCTCTCTCTCTCTCTCTCTCTCTCTCTCTTTTCCTCTCTCTTCCTCTCTCTCTCTCTCGTAGAGATTCAAAGCAGAAGCAGAACGTAGGGGTTGAGCAGAAACACAGCAGTAAACTAAAACATGAATACAAGGTGTGGGGTGAGTTGCCATAACGGGGGTTGTATATGAGCCCAGGTGCACCTGCAAGAAAGAGACGTTGGCGTATCGACCTACACGCCTCTGTACTTCCCGTGGGCCATGCAGCTGCTTTTGCTTGATGCTCATTTATTTAAACTATTGCCATCGAGAAAAATGAATTTTTCTGCTACGTCGAATCGTTCCGTAGCTTCTTAGTAGAAGGTTTCTCCTAGTAGAAGGTTTTTTTCAAAAATTAAATTAGATACCATTATTACGTACAATTGCACAAGTCCATCGAAACCTAATAAACCAGCTCTGTATAAGGTAGATTTACTCGAACCTTTGAGCTTTTAAACTTTACACCACTTTGCTCTTTATATACACCAACTTCTCCCCGACCCTTAGGACAATAAAGTTCGATGTTTCCCATAGAGAAAACCAAGAAAAAGAAAAGTTCGAGATAATACCTGAGGGTACACGAAAGGTAGATCGATATTTTCCCGTAGTAAAAAGATTTAGTGGCATAAACATGGACGGCAGCACGATAGCTGCAGGTAATTCCTATTAACCTATAATTAAAAAATTAACGTGCTGTCATATGAAAAAAATGGCGACCATCCTAATTTACCACACACACAGTAGACAGTCGCACGCTCCTTCGTTTTCATAGAAACTCATTATTTTCCACATAATTCCCATTACCTGCACTCCTCATATTTCGCCTGGCCTTTCGTACGGCCGGTCCTGCATATTTCGTAATTATATTTTACAGTACTGATAACAGGACGCATCCCGACCCACCCGAGCGTCCCTGCGTTACACGATACTAGAAATCAGTGATGCTCCTAGCACAATCAGGACACAGAATTTCTACTGACAAACGAGATCGTTAATGGCCTAATTAGCAAGGACAAGCGCCCTTTCGGAATTGTCCAAATTCCACGCATTGCCCATACATATTAGCAGGAGCCCCCACGATTCCTGAAACCCTTTGGTACGACCCCTATAGTACGTGGAGCCAACCACGGGATACGTAACGCGGTACTGGAGGAGAGACTCTCCGATTCCGCCATAATCAACACCCTCTGACAAAATAGCAACGGGGAGTCCTGTACGTGAATCAGGCTGCTTCGACCCTCGTTACATCAATTACCGACTTATCGCCCGAGTACCTTCTCCAGCCGCGTTAAGCAATTCGACGGATGGAATATTATCACCGGTAGATTCCGCTCCGATAACATCCGCGTTATGCCAATTATCGACAATCATGCTTCTGTCTGGCGGCTGGAAGAATAAATTTTCGATTAGCCGCTATTGGCAGAACACGGATAATTCCCCTGGGCCAGTTCTAGTGATTTTGTGCGAATCCATGAAAACGAGCAGTAAAGTCGAAACGATTTGCAATAATCTCCTATTCACGTAGCGGAGACGATAAAGTCTCCGAGAGGACGCGCGATATGCGCTCGTAAAAGCTCCCGACAAAGAGGATGTCAGTTTTATTCCATACCTTTTATTTTTCGATCCTCCGCATTTTTTTTTTGAGAGTAAACTTTGTTACGGGGGAAAAGTAACCACGCGGTTCAGGAATAACGTGGTTAATTAAAGCTTTTAAATAAACGTCACGGGTTGAACCGAATAACGAGCTCGGTAACTCCCGTCTGAGATGCCGAAACTCTGGGCTGGATTTCACTGGTCTTAGATCTTAGGACGAGATGCTGAAATGGACCACAGAGAAATTTCAATTCTATGTCTGACCCCACTCGGTATTTACTACTGACCGTACCACGTGCTGCACGTACAACAGTCAGGAAGCGTATGGCTACGTATGCCAGCCACTGTGATCTACCTGCTTACTGCAAGAATCAAGCTGCTGCTACTTTCAGCCTTCAAACTCAATAGATAAGCTAACCCTCTTAGTGCTTGTAATCATCGACTCATTTCAGTCGTCACATTCCTATTGTCCTCTATTGGCCTTTACGTAATTTTTGTTCTACTTTGGTCCAGATCCTCGTTATAAATCTTTCGCCGTCATTAACTTTTTATACATTTTTCTAATTTACTCGCGTTACACTTTACTTAAACTTATCGAATCTTACATTTTTGTTCTTCTTCGTGACTCTCGTAGTAACATTGCGGATATAACATTGACTCACGTCTGCACTCGCGTCTTTGTCGGTTATTTCTTTTGACGAAATGGCCGCTCGTTCCTGTCCGCGTTTGGATATTTAGACTCAGGATCGACTTCCTTTCAGAGGATTGAACGTGGATAGAAAATGATATATATCTGTGAAAAAATAAAGTAGAAGTAATGAGATATCGGCTAGTGGCTCTGGCCATGAGGTGACAGCAACTCCTGGAAATTGATTCCCCACTTCGGTGACCCGGTGAACTGGGGTCACATTGAATAGCGAGGAACAGAGCTTTAGGATGATAAAAAAAAAGGAATGGAAACTACTGCTAAGATTATATGTAATTTTTAAAATTTTATAAATAATACAGACGTATCCATTGTGACGGGAAAGAGACACGCAGCAAGTAAATTTTGCCTTTTTACAAAAACCTTCATTTTCTCGTCAATTACTTCAAATTTCCCGGGTTATTCTCTGCTGGATCGAATCCCTCGGGATGTGTCTAATGGCAATTACTTTTTGTCTGCTCCCTTGATCTAATACAGCAACGGTTCCTCGGTGACGAAAAGTATCGAAAATGGGCAACTTGGAAGGTTTTAGGAGCCACGCGAAGGGCTAACGCGATTAAAGCAGGATCAACCCTTCGAGGGATGAACCGGATGTGGGATAGAATTAGGGCACGGCTGGTTGGCTGTGACAGCAACAAAGTTAAATAGTGTCTATGGACGAGCACTGATCAGAACGAACTTTAACACAATGGATCCGAGAGAGAGAGAGAGAGAGAGAGAGAGAGAGATAGCAGATCAAAGAAAGAGAAGCAAAGGAGAGAGAAAGCTCGAGAAGGAAGTAGGCGTCACCGTAGCAAAGCAGTAAATCCGAAGTCTGAACCGTAGATTCCTCTAGCCCTTATCACGTAGCACAACCCTCTTCTAACTCTTCTAACCTCCTGTCCAGCTTTCTTTCGTCTCCCCTTTCTCCTGCCCCATTCACCTCCATTACGCCCCAGCGCCGACTTCTCCCCAGACTACATAAAGTCATGCTCGCTCTCGCGAAAGTAGCCCGGTTATATGGAATTTCGTTTGACCAACTAATACCAACCGGCTAAAGGATTCCAGTGGTCCATGAGTTCATGAGAAAAGTTTGCGTCCAACCGGCTCTACATATTCCGCCGTTGCATTAACGGATCACTTAATCCTTTCGCGCTCCAGTCCTCCATCCGATAAATGCAACTTGGCCAAAGTTTCATCAGATTCGCATGACTCTCCTACGGATATATTTCCGTGACTCTAGCGAATCGTCCCCAGTGCACATATATACGTGTATACATGTACACGGTAAACCACCGTGCGACAAACCTATGCTAATTAAAATGTAATAATTAAGCATAACCTCGTTAGGTCATCGCATCGCAGGCGCCAATTGCTCGAACCTCGAGAGTCGGACACGCCAGCCAGGTAATAGATTTCAAAACGAATGCTGCCTCGGCACAAAGAGGAGCAGAGAAAACGCCTTAGTTTATGGGAAACACGAAACTCCGCGCGGCTGACAGAAACACGAGATTCCATGCTTAAAGTAAAAGGAATAGAATCTCCTTTGTTGAAGCATCCATCCATCTTCTTATATCTTTTATTTATCTTCCGCTTCTGCCTCGACGTGCCAGACACTGTAGGCAAATCCAAATTGAAAAGTTCGAAATCTTCCAGTAAGCTCGGACCAATTTTCCGAAATTACTCCGAATTGACGCTTCCTGTTCCTCGAGGATTCTTTCTTGAATATCCTCCTGTCAAATGGCTTAAGGTTTTACAAGAAAATCTCAGGAAGCAATAGGAATCGACTCTGTCCGCCCGAGCTAACTTACTATCGCCGAGCTTGTATTTTCTTTTACGCTCTCATTTCTTTTTAATATCTATATACTTAGTGTTTCTATATATACATACTGTATGTATATACACGCTACATAGTCTAGAGTAACGCGAAGATACCTAATGGAGAAACGGAGAACGAGAGCCGTGGGTGGGTTGGCTGGTGTCGTTTTACAGAATGGAATATTGCACTTCGGGGCGCAAGTATCGCACTGACAATTATTCTCAGTAGAGGAAGAAACATGGAAGCAATTCGGTCGATTCTCGAGGAGGTTAATATTCCCTGGTACGTTGTGTCGATTACAAGTAAGAATTTATCCACCGAAAGTTTTCCCTTTCGAGAATTGTACGTGAGGGATCTGGAATTGTCGGTGCTGGAAATTTACGACAGAGGCGACGCCGTAAAAAGCCACGAGGCAAAAAGGTTCGGCTGTGAGAAATTAAAGGGACACACGTAATATCACGTGCACGCGTCTGCAGAGGCGCGCGGCTCAAAAATTGAGCATCTTGGTTCCGGTTATGACAGTCGGACCAATGAAATTTCATAAGACGTCTCATCCGCTGCAAGAAGATGACTGACGCTCCGGTGTAGCATGAAACCCGCAACCGGAAGCTTCTTTTCCTGGACTTTATCCGGCTTCTGGTTTGGCGCTATGGAACGAATTGAAGCAATTACTTGAGATTTATGGGAGATTGAACATCCGCGGAAAAGAAAGTAAAAAGTTTTTAAGGTAGACATCCACGCTGTATATGTATATATGGAAAGTCACGTGTGTGTGGATATTTTATATACGTATGTATATACGACAGCGCACTGGAAAGTAATAGGTAGTCGCAGCAGATAGAACTGGATTAACTCGCAGCTAAATTATAGCGATCGAGCCAGCACTTGGCGGATGATCGAATCCGATGGGTCTTACCCAGCACTAAGCAAATTCAGGAAAGAGTAAATTCTCAATCGCGCGATTCGTCAAATTCCTCGGGGCAACGAGTCGCGATACAAGAGTTACAGAGTCCCAAGGAGATAGCCCCGTCACGAAATTAAATTACATTCGTGATTAAATAACGAATGAACGCGCATCAGGCTCTCGAAGAATATTCTTATCGCGCCGATACGAGCCATTTTCCTCCCGTAATAATCCACCCGGAAAGTTCACTTGGTAAATTAGGCGTTCTTACTCTACTTCGGCAAAGAATTTTAAGGTTATATATATAATAACAATATTTCCCTCGTTAAGGTACCGAGACTGAGCGTAAAAAGCGGCAGGGGACGAGGGGCATAAAAGACGAAGAAAAATTCTGATGTCAAATTATTGGCGTTTGACAAGTAAGATTCATTGTGGGAGGAGGGGGCGAGAATGTCGAAGCGAAGAAAGAGGATAAGAAAGAGAGAGAGAGGGGGAGAGGGGGGAGAGAGAGAGAGAGAGAGAAGCGAGGAGAGAGACGAGCAAATTACGATCGATCGCCGAGCCGCACGCGACAGTTAAACTATTAATAAGTTGTTTATGAAGGAGCAGCTGCTACAGAAATACGTTGGTGCGTATCGTTTGTGTTGCGTCTCTCTCTTTTCTATTGGCACACATAAATGTATACGTATATGTATACCAGTATCCGTTAATAATCAGAAATCGTTCAGCCGGAAAGTTAATTGCCAGCCGCCCCATTGTGTCCGGCGGGAATTGGCAAACTGCGTCGTCGGAATTTACGTATTTTATGCGTTTATAATGTTTTCCAAGTACCCCACACCGGCTCAACTTTCCTGCCCTTATTGCTTAGGGATCTTCGCTACCATTGTGATTACTGAATTACCCTGACAATTGTTACCTCAGTCCAGGGACATACTTCGAGCACGGATACCAACCTACCTGAAATTCCCTGAACGTATATATAGCTTTGTATAAATATTCGAACGACACGTCCCTTAAATACGAAGCCATATGACTTGTTCGCATGAATTTCTTAAATTCTTCCGACGGTGGTACGAATTCTCTGAGCCTTTGACTTGTCCGAAGGATCATTAGAGCCAGTGCACGTGCGTGGAAATCCAAGCGTCAGATCCAGCCTCTCGCAATTTCGCTCCGACGTTCACTCACGCTTTTCTTTTTTCTCTCCTCCTTCTCTTCAATCCTCAATGAGAGTTATGTGTCAAAATAAATTGTAAAATAACTGAAGGCTAACGAGAAGACTGTGAAAGCTTGACACAATCCATATTTAGGATCTGCAAAATCTCTCCTTAATTTGGGATTCCTACGTTAAGTCCAGGTAAGAGGTTCCAAACTGGATTCAATTGAGGACGACCTGCTGGAGGACATCGGAAGAAAATCGTATATTATTCGTATTATCGTTTTTTAAATAAATTTCTTTAGATACACTCAGCAGACGTCTTCTTCTTCTTCTTTTACAGAGTAACTTGACAGATAGGGAAGATCTTCCTGAGGACGCTTTCTCGCTACTGTCGGTGCTCCTAGTTGGTTCGCTAAACTTTTATACTTGATCGATCGCACTCAGCTCCCACGAAGCGGCCGATAAAAGTTCACCTCCTGGACAAGGAACCCCGGAGACCATCTAGCACAGAAGTTAATGAGAATTAGTGTCCAAGAATGGTTCTAGCCGAGAGCCTTACTTTTTCATACTTATCCATAATTGAAGATGGCTAAGTGAAGCATCGTACTCTCGTGAGAACTCGATCAAAATTCCCAACAGAGCTCCTAATGGACCGACCACGTGTGCTCGTACGAAGATTCTCTCAGAGTACGGAAAGATAAAAATAACAGAGCCAAGCTGCTTCGAGGGAGTTGATACGATTAGTTAGAAATAAGAAGATCAAGAAGGACCTTTCCATTTCAGGATTCTTATTATCGATATTGATATTTCTATCTGTGGCTGGTAACGTCCTGGTATGCGTGGCCATTTACACGGACCGTGGTCTGCGGCGAATCGGTAACCTCTTCCTGGCCTCGCTCGCCATCGCCGACCTCTTCGTCGGTTGCCTGGTAATGACCTTTGCAGGAGTCAATGACCTCCTAGGATATTGGGTCTTTGGTCCACGCTTCTGCGACACCTGGATCGCCTTCGACGTGATGTGCAGCACTGCCTCCATCCTGAATCTCTGCGCCATATCCTTGGATCGTTATATCCACATTAAAGATCCTCTCAGGTAATACCATAGGGTCCATCTCCACTTGGTCCAGCATCCATCGCTCTCGTGATATACCAGATCAATCTCATCTGTTGAAACAGATACGGCCGCTGGGTAACGAGAAGAATCGCAGTGGCCAGTATCGCCACTGTGTGGCTCCTGGCTGGACTAATTTCCTTCGTGCCGATCAGCCTGGGACTTCACAGGCCGGATGATCCTTTGGTCTACAGCGACGGGACGCAGGTAAAGCATCGATCGATCCTATAAAATGAATAAACGTTCGTTGCAAAAGACTGAGTAATCGCATACCGACAGCATGCGGATATATTTCAGGAGTATCCAACCTGCGCCCTGGACTTGACACCCACCTACGCAATAGTCTCCTCCTGCATATCGTTCTACGTGCCCTGCGTCGTGATGCTCGGCATCTACTGCAGACTCTACTGCTACGCTCAGAAGCACGTGAAGAGCATCCGCGCTGTAACTAAATTACCGGACACTTCGATAGCCAAGAGTTTTCGCACCAAGAGCAGATGCAACAAGCCCCCGAAGCCGCAGACCAAACTGAAGCCGACCAGTCCTTATCACGTGTCCGATCACAAGGCCGCCATTACGGTTGGCGTGATAATGGGCGTCTTTCTGATATGCTGGGTCCCATTCTTTTGCGTTAACATCGTCGCGGCGTTCTGTAAGACCTGCATACCGGATCGAGCCTTTCAGGTTTGATTTTATTATAACGATTAACGTCCTATACCTCTTTTCTTGTCTCCGCGTCGGCAATGTTATCGCATCTTTCTTATCCGCAGGTTCTCACATGGCTAGGATACAGTAACTCGGCCTTCAATCCGATAATCTACAGCATCTTCAATACCGAGTTCAGGGAAGCGTTTAAGCGTATCCTAACGAAGGGAGCTCGTGCACGCGGTAATCAGCCGTCGACCAGCGAATGCGGCGAACTGCGCTCGGTGGTCGTTCACAAAAGGAATGGCTCGACTGTCGAGTGCAACATCAGTCCGAGATCGAGCGCGGGAAGCTGTCAAGTAGGAATGGCCGCACAGAAACATCGTGACACCATTGTCAGCGCAATATAAATTAGCCACAGATATTCTCAATGGGGGGAATCGAATGAAAGAACGAAGAAAAATCGAGAGGAAGAAAAAGAAAAATTATCAGAGTCAAGAGGACTCGGTCCAGTCTCTTACTATCAGTCATATAATCATTAGTCTGACAGAGATAATGGCGACTCGGGTATCCCAAGGAGACAATCATTAAAACCAAAAAAGTAAAATTATAAAAGTTCTAGTCAAAGACATATCTAAAAGGCATATTCAATTGTTACGTGGAAAGAATTATAGTCGATTATCGTAAGGTTAACGAGACGTGATAAAATGAAGATGATTCCGGTCGCACGTGGGACTTGATTGACGATAGAAAAAATGAGGATATAAAGAAATTAGAAACCTATGAAATTTCGCCAATAGAGTTTAGATTATGAACCTCGGTAGCTGGTGTTATGTGTCGGTTATTGGTAAGGGCGCAGCTTTACTCGGGATCAAACTCGATAAACCTGACGTAAGGCTCCTCTCGTTACACGATAATGTTCTAATAGTGACGTCTACTGAGCCATAATTCACAACTTACTAGCAATTAGATGAACACAGGGGCGTCTCCTGCGCTGATTCATTTGACATCTTGTAAATAGTCATTTATTTATTTTTCTATCTGCCGGGATACGTCGAAGCAATCCACACAGAGCAATACTCTAATTCGAGACGTGGTAATTACAAAATATAGGCTCACCACTCCCCGTCAATCTAAGTTGATTCAGTACATGACACATCCACTCGAACGAGACGGAATATAAGATTGTTTAACAAAAATGACGTGTGAAAGATTTTTGATGAAATTTAAATAGGAAGACAGAAAGGCGTGTCAGGATAATCAGGCGAATCGTCTAATGCTTTAACGACGAGAATCTAAGTACACCTAATCGTACGTTAACGTACACAGGGTTCCGATGAACACACGTGACGCAAACGTTTAGAGAATTAGATCTCTCGCAGATAACACTCGTATATGTTATAGGTATATACGAGATAAGCGTACCTTTTTTTTATCGGACCAGTCTGTACGCCAGTATTAATGTATACTAAAAGTATGTTCGAATGATCGTTCTCTGTAAATATATTAGCATAAGACTTCCAAGTGTGTCTTTGATGAGGTGGTCCTTAATTCCTTATCCTTCTAAACAATATGGTGTTGCCTTGACCGAGTTGCCTTGATTCACTAGGTGAATCATGTAAATGCTTTGATCTGGCATCTTCCCAGGTACGATTTTCAGGAGGTACGGAGAGGTAATCTAACAAATTGCTACTCATCTTTGGTACTATCGGATAGAGAATTAGGCCACTTATTCTTGCTGCTTCTAACGCAAGGGATATCACTGCTTTAAGTTCATTTATAGATTCTGGATTATCTGTTTCTTTTCTTAATTGCCATGGTTTGTGATAATCCACCATTTGATTTGCACTGTGCAGAGTAGTCATTACAGCATCCACTACGTGGTGTAGATTATACTCCTTGTAACTCTTTTCCGCAGTGTCCTTCAATGTTTCAAGATTACGCAGCAAGCTCTTGGCTGAATCTGACTTTAGGACATCACTGAATTCTGCTGGATTTGGTATTTCTCTGGTTGGATTAACAGTTTTGCCTGTGCATCGACTGACTAAGTTGCCCAGGGTGTCAGCCAGTTCGGAGTTTACGATTCTCTGTACTTTCACAGCGCTGTAGTCTGCACAAAAGAATTTTTAACAAAATTGAATATTTTCCTTTGCATTGAAAACACTGAAAAATTTATCAGTACCAAGGCATGATTTTTTATTAGTCCGTATACAGAAGTTGTAATGCTATTTAATTTTGTGTGAAAGTGAGCGAATCCCTTGAACAAAGCAGTTGTAAAGTTTTCAAATTAATTTCAGTTTGTGAACTATTAACAGACAAGGCAATTTCAACTTTCTCCTGTTGGGGAGTTACGGTTTAATTTAAAGTCACCATCTAGACAGAGAGCCTACTTTCGGTTATGCGATTTAGAAAATTTCCATGATTTATGGTTATTAAAATGCTTCTAACAAATGTCGAACAATATAATATCAATGTAAATCATATCATCAACTTTACGTACTTGCATCGCTATGAGGTACAGCTTCACGTAAAAGAAAATATCTCAAGCCATCTTCTGTAAATGTTGCAGCAGCTTCAAACGGAGATACAACGTTTCCTTTTGATTTTGACATTTTTTCACTTTCCACAGTCCAATGAGAATGACAAAGCAGAGTCTTTGGCGGTTCCAGACCAGCAGCTATTAAAAATGCCGGCCAATACACACCATGGAACTTTAATATGTCCTTTCCAATTACCTAAACCCACGAATACCGTTTGATAAACTCTTAATCGTGAAATCGAATGCATCCGCGACATATAAAGGGGTCAACATTAATTTACCTGAATACTTGGAGGCCAAAACTTTTTATATCTCTCTTCTGGATATCCAATGGCTGTCAAATAATTAACCAGAGCATCTAGCCAGACGTAGATACTATGAGCATCATCCTCAGGCACTGAAATTCCCCAAGGAACTCGACGAATGGGCCTGGACACACTTAAATCTTCTAAACAAGCACCATCTTCTATCCAACTCAATAAGATCTTGTGATACTTGCTCGGTTGCACTGCTTTTTCTAAATCAGTCAATCATTATGTAATTTCATTAATAGCTTCTAGTAGATTAACGTATTCTAAAAATGCTGTACCATCCTTAAGCCAATGCTTGAGATCATCTTGGAAATTGCTTAATCTAAACTTGTAATTATTTTCCTCGGTCCACTCTACAGGATGACCAGATTCATTGGACACTTTAATTATTTCCCCAGAAGCTGTTTTCTTTTCTGTCAAATCTAAGTCCGTTAGAAATGCTTCGTCCGATTCGCAATACCATCCTGAATATTTCCCCAAATATATATGACCTCCCGCCTTCAAGGTATTCTGAAAATATTAATGGAAGCATAATATATGGCTCAATATTATGTAAATAATAATTTCTTATTTTTCTTTTACCCAAAATTGATGGACGGTATCTCGATGGCGGGTTTCCGTGGTCCTTATATAGTCTGAATAGCCAACATCAAACTTATCGCACATATCTCGAAATTTCTGTGAAATTTGTGTGCAATATTTGTCAATAGGAAGACTAGCATCTCTTGCAGCACGTTCAACTTTATTACCATGCTCGTCTGTACCCGTGCTCATAAATGTTGTGTGCCCAAGCATAGATTGAAACCTAGTTACAGCATCAGCAAGAACGGCGCTATAAAGATGTCCTATATGAGGTCCTGGAAAATTAACATGATTTATACCCTGTAGAAGGACTCATGTAATAAAATATAATTGATTAGTTACCAGCATTCACGTAGAAAATTGGCGTAGTCACGTATTGATTATTTGAAGGATAATTAACGTAGCATCTTCTTATATTAGGCTTGGATAATTGATTCAAATTCCATATATAAGATTTGAACGGCCATTGATATTGAACAGGATACCGTACAAGTGCAGGAAACGTGACTGAAAATGATTAACAGTCACTTTATGATCAGAAACAGCTTGTAATATAAATATCATTTTTTTTAAATACTTAACGCTGGTAAAAGGGAATAAATAAAAACGACTGTTGCTTCCATTGAATCAGATTACTATTGGATGGTCTATATACAGATTTCACATAAAATTATAACAATTAACTAGATTTCATAGACTTGGCACTGGTATCAGCTACTGGTTCTAAAGAAATAGTTTCTAATTGCGTAATAAGATCCATGTGCTTGAACTCATCGGGTTTATGTGTAAATGTTTCCAATAATTTCAATCGCTGTGGATCATCCGTTGAATAATACAGTTGGAGCTCATTCAGTAAACACTGTGCCTCTTGCACATTGATTGAATTTGCATCGAACTCTCCGCGCATAAGAACTAAATTCTTACTATCCCTAAGTTCTGTATAATGAACAATTGTTAAACATTCAGGAGCATTCTCTTTGTGCACTTGATACCAGAGAAGAGGCGTCATGTGTATTTCCGATCCATGAAACTGGCACATGATAAACTCGTAACCATTTGATCTTGGTAGGGGTAATAGAAATGTTGAAAACTTTGCACCACGATCAAATATTTTGTCGTATTGCTCGGGTGACAAGATTCCAGAGATACAATCCTTTTGCTTATGATACTCTCGCCAAATTTCAATGATCTCCTCTTTATTTTTATCCTGGATCAGATCAATTTTCATTATGTCACTAAGCTGAGGTTCCTTCTTCTGCAAAGTTGGATCCAGTGATGGTTTAGCCTTGGACGCTTGTTGAAATTTTTTCTCCTGCTCACGTTTCTCTTTAAAAAAATAGTATGTAAAATGAAAATATGACATCGATAATGATACTTTTATAAAATAAATACATACATACTGCTTTATCGTATGAATTTATATTTAGATTAGGTAGGTAATCTAGTAAATGTCATCCACAATTTTTTATATTTTATTCACCTTACATCACTATATGCCACCACTGAGGTGCAATTAAAATTCAACGAAATATCCCAAGATTATTTCATAAGAGGCGTTTCTTGCGCAGACTTTTCTTAATTGAATTATGGTTATACATAACATAAGGAACACAATGATAACTCTGAAGTCTTAGTAGTAGTATTTTAAAAACGGTAAGGGACATAATTTTTAAAAAAACTATAAATAAAATAGAAAGCTCATTTAACTGCACACCTTTCTCCTCCTTGATTTTTCTTTCCTTTTCTTCAATCCTCTGTAAGAATTCCTCTGGACTAGTTTCTTGCAATTTAGCTATTTTTTGAGAATATTTATCAAAATACGGATTCTTTTGCAAGTTCTCTAAAACCTTTTCAAGTTTAGGCCGGGTAGTCATGATGGATCTTTGACACAACGTGAGCGTGCTTCCCTTGGTGTATTTCCCACAACCCAAACAAGATAATTGTCTACCAATACGAAGTAAAGACACTGCCATCGATCGTTTTCTTTGAAATTACTTATACCTTTTTCAAATAACCACTAATAACGGTACTGTAAACCACGGGCTTCTGCTAGATTCGCCATATTAGATTTTCATAGACCAAAGATATCTATTGACATTTTATATTTAGCAATGCAGGCATTTTCTTCTTGAATATAGTCATACATATTTATGTGCTATTTTTACAGTATCAGAGATATCTCTAAATCTGAATGAAATTGACAAATTCTTGAGGACAAATTCGAGTGTGCTAACGTCCCAGTAGGATTGGCAAGTGGCACAAGGTTCCGGTTAACCAGTAACGGAACAAGCGTAAAAATCAGCTGATTTGGCTCCTAAAAGTAAAAGGGCCCGTTTCTTCGTAGTAATATAAAACAATGTTATGTAAATATGTTCATTTAATTCATATAGGCTATAAGTAAAATATTTGTCACAAAAACTTATACCGCGAATATTTTACACACAATACATAAGTAAGTTATGAACAATTAAATTAGTGTAATTTCATTTTAACCCTTAAGGAAAATGGAAGTTATTCCACAGTGAAAAAAAGCACATGCTATCGCAATACAAAGTATCAATCAAACTGTTGCAAAACTTTTAAATATTTCTTATGCTAAAAAGCATCTAAAAATATAGAAAACAGTAGAAAAGCAACAGGAGGGTCTATTATATTTATCACACTTACTACAGTACTGTATGGTGCCAATACTACGAGAGTCAATAGCGTTACTATACGAGTATAAATCAACAAATATTAAGTGTTTTCTCGAGAACTTACCAATACAACCATTACTTGTATAAAAATTTTAGCAGTTAAAACTATACTATATGAATTTTTAAAGCTCTGTGAATTAATTTTATGGACTACAGTAAACGTATTGACTACGGCGTAGTCTGACGCATCGTTTCCGCGACGTCAGTTGCTCATGTCTCTAGCGAAGGGGAAAATGTCGGTGTGTTGGGGGCTGTTGTGCCACTAGTGACTTTCGCCTCCGTTTCCCGCGTGTTCCCAACAGATTTTCCATCCCAGGGGCCCCGTACCGTTCCCTGCTGGTCCCGTCCTTGAAATTCCCGTGGCCGAAAGTGTCCGGTTGGTATCGCGTGAAGGAAATCGTCGTGTTTTTGTGCGTGCTGTACGGGGCAGGCAGTGTTTTGTGCAAGCTTCGTAAGACACCAGAGGAACGAGAGGTATGGCGTCCCTGGCGGCAATTGCGAAGAATGAATTCATCGTGGGTGGCAAATACAGGCTTATGAGGAAGATCGGATCCGGATCATTCGGAGACATTTACCTAGGCATTAACATTTCCAACGGCGAGGTGCGTAATAAATTTTTCGCGAAACTTTTATGTTCTCTCTCTCTCTCTCTTTCTCCCTCTCCGTCTCTATCACTCTCGTTCCTCTTCGTATATCCCCTCTACTTCTACCTTGTCCTTCTTGTTACTTGCACGTAGCCATAACAAACTGGAACCTCTTGCCGTTATGAAACGGTAGAATGGCGCTTTACCTTTTAAGGTGTACATACGCCAAATAGACGTTTCGGAACTCACGATTATCTCGCATGAATGAGATACATACCTTGTAAATAATTCCACTTGGCCTCTTTGTGTCGCACCGAAATATTTCGACTGAGTTCTTCCTTGTGCTCCAAGAAAGAATAATTTTTATCTGTAGGGTTTTAATAGGTTGAGAAATTCTGCCTATGTGCATTTGCAAGATCATTACAGAATTATATTAGCAACTTTTGTGTTCACTTTCTACGTAACTGATGCAATGTATAACCCATATTTCCAACACTATACATTTCCTAGGATAGCTTTTATTCCTTTTTATATTTGATTAAGAAAAATCTGACAAGAGAGAATTGAATAATTCTTAACCCATAGATGAATGTTATTTTTAGAGTGAAATAGAATTATAGAATGAGGTCTCGAAGCTTATGTAGTATGTTTAGTACGAGTTTACTGTACTGATGTTTACACCATTTCTTTTTAGGAAGTTGCTATTAAATTGGAAAATGTTCGTGCTCGCCACCCACAACTTCTGTATGAGTCTAAGCTGTACAAAATATTGCACGGTGGTATCGGCATACCTCATATACGTTGGTAATTATTATATTTAACTAAGCTTGACATTTATCATTATATAGTTAATAGCTGACAGGCTGTGTCTGGAGATTTTTGTTAATCGCCACTCTGTCTATCATTTTGTATGAAATTTACGCACAAAATACATTGGATTTTTTACCTTAGGTATGGTCAAGAGCGTGAGTACAATGTCCTTGTCATGGACCTCCTTGGCCCATCTCTTGAAGATCTGTTCACCTTCTGTTCTCGGAGGTTCACGATCAAAACCGTTTTGATGTTGGCTGATCAAATGATCGGCAGGATTGAATTCGTTCACTGCAAACATTTCATCCACAGGGATATCAAGCCAGATAACTTTTTAATGGGCATTGGTCGCCATTGCAATAAGGTACTATTTGATCTTGACATTCCTATATTATGAGGAGGGAATTCGATATTATTTATCCATATACCGTAAAAAGGGGTGCCAATCACTACTCCTTAATCCAATGGTCTTACGTTGCAGCTCTTCCTCATCGATTTTGGTCTCGCTAAGAAATATAGGGACAGTCGTACCCGATCGCACATAATCTACCGTGAAGACAAAAACCTAACAGGTACTGCGAGGTACGCATCCATCAATGCACATCTTGGCATCGAGCAGAGTCGCCGCGACGACATGGAGTCCTTAGGCTACGTACTCATGTATTTCAACCGAGGTTCCCTACCATGGCAGGGTCTTAAAGCTGCCACGAAGAAGCAAAAGTATGAGAAAATCAGCGAAAAGAAAATGTCTACGCCCGTTGAAGTTCTATGCAAGGTCAATAACAATTGTACTATGAACGTTGATCTCGACTCGATATGTGACTCATTGCAAATAATTTCACACAGTTATCAATTAGTTGATTTATTTATTTTCAAACCGCAATCTATTTACAGGGATTCCCTGCAGAGTTCGCGATGTACTTGAACTACGCTAGGGGCCTACGCTTCGAGGAGAGTCCGGACTACATGTACCTTCGCCAGCTGTTCCGTATCCTCTTCCGTACCCTGAATCATCAATACGACTACACGTTCGACTGGACGATGCTTAAGCAAAAGGTGACGACCGTTAACGTTGCCAATATCACGTCCGGCGGAACTCCGGGTCAGGGTGGCCAGACATCACAGGGTCAAGGACAAGGACAGGGTCAACCTTCAGCTCAGACCAACGCTCAATCAGGTGCATCCAGACGTACTGAACCTGATCTTCCGATGCTAGCTCACGTGTAACATGCGAATCTTGTTGTACATTCGGGCGTACAGTTGTTCTTACGTGTTTTTCCTTTGAAGTTCAATCGTTTTCAAGTATCAATATTGATATCGAATTGTCAATATAGATACTAGGCTATCGCTCGTATTTACAGTGCTGCAATACGGTTCTGCCATTGTTCCTCTCTGGTATTGTTAACTTCTTTTTTTTTTTTATTAAAACACCAGCTGCGGGAGATGTTATTACGAAAAAAGTCTGTGGCTGGGCAACCAACAACAGGTCGCGCCATGCCATCAACAATTTTTCAAAAAAGGACTAAGGATGTCTACCCCGTCGGCCTGTTCATGTCTCCCACCTGTTCCACGAAAACTTCAAAAATGCTAGAAAATCGTCTTCATGAGTTTCCCCTGAAATCCAACTCCATGCCTGAAGTTTTGCATAATCCACAGCATTTGATCCGAAGTATAACCAAATCAAAGCGCATCACAGCAAATCATTTAGAAGAGATTCCAAAATTATCGCTTTTTATGAAAATAATTAAACAATCGCCACCTATCTGATGTAAATGCTCAAGAGTTATTGGAAAATAACGATTTTCTTGTTTACTTTAATGTTTTCAAAGGAAGTCTTCCAACCGCGTTCATTTTTTCCTTTGTAAGTAGTAGTCCTGTACTTAACCGTTAAACCGATAAAAATATATATATTTTTCTTCGTAAAGTCCCGTAAATCTTTACGCTTATAACGATGTCACTCGGGCGCTCTAATCTCAAGAATCTTTTTTATGAAAGTGTCCACGTACAATCTGTCAGCGACTAGACTGATCGACTGTACTTATCTTTTTTTTATAACAATTTGTAATTTACCCGCCATCTTGTAGGCATCCTCTGAACTCCTCAAAGAGAAAACAATCCGACGACTGGGCAGTAATCCAATAATTTATAACGTGAACAGTGACTTGTCATTACGGATCGTAAACAAGCGCTACAGTTGTTTTACAAACAGCGGGGAACAAGCGATAACTTATCCACCTTGATGATTTAAAATGATCGAATACGAGCTCTCATTCGAGGTGTACAGGAATTAAAAAAGAAAAAAAGAAAGAAACATTCATAATCGATAATCGAATGATTAATGTGTAGTAATATATTGTTTCATTCGCACGTGAAACTAACATCCACTATACGTTCGTGACGTCGAATTTTTTTTTTTTCGAATCTGTTACAGGAGCACGTTAAAGTCTAATCTCCTTCATGATAGCACCAAACCCGAAAGCGAACGCTAACGTGTGTCGAACAGAGACATAATCCTGATACTAACACCGAGCGAAGGGTCAAGTCAAGCGACTCTCTAAGTCCAGACCAAAAGAGGAAGCAATTATAGTTGTTGCCAGTGAATATTTGGCTGTGTACAACCGCAACCCCAACGACATCTGGATTCTCAATATAATATTTCTATTCGCGGGATCATAGAGAGAGAGAGAGAGAGAGAGAGAGAGACACTGACAGAGAGAAAGAGGAAGAAAAGGGGGGAGAAGGAGTGCGAGTGTGCGTGTGAGAAAGAGGGGTGGGAAAAGAAATGAAAAAAAAATAAAATAATAAAGAACTGAGAAAAGTTAAATGTGCTGTTCGCAATACTTAGAGTTTCGGTTGATAACGCCTCTTCGAGTTGAAGTATCCGAGCAAGATCGGCCAGAGGTTGGGCGACCTTTCATTTTGTTTTCTTATCTATTCGATTCCTTGTTGATTATCGTTAAGCCAACAAGATGATAAGGAGATGCTGAGACGATGGAATAAAAGGTTTTGATTACTCTCAGAAACCTTTTTTAATTTTTAAAGTGTGTTGCATTTCGTCGAAATCCAATGTGCCGGCGAACAAAAGTGTGATCCTTGTCGTGAGATGTTGATTCATGCTTTTTTTTTTTTTGATAAAGAGAAAAAGAAAGAAAGAGAAAATAAAGAGAGACGTTACGTAATACAAATTGTAAATGCGGAGTCTTTGTTTTTCATGTCGATGTCTTATCACTTGGGGTGGGTGTGTGTACGATCAATTTTTTAATTCACTCCGTCACGGCATGCTTTTGCTATTATTTTTCCCTCATTTTCGTTTTAGGAATGTGACTATCTGTATTATTATATACGCGAGGAACTATGCTGAAATGTTATGGAATAACATACTGTGTTGTTAATGAGTAACAAATGCCAGATGTATTATAGGCAGATGTAGACATAGAATTTCACGATCTGTTGCCTTGGCCTTCCTGAACAAGTACGAATGACGACGATGACGATGATAACGATGATAACGTATCGGGTCCAGTAGAAAACTTACAAACGCTACTGCTATTCTGCATTGGAAGAGGATTTCTATGAATTTTCTAGATATTAAAATTCCTTTGACAATGCTTCTAAAACGTGTGAGTTTATCCTATTTGTATCGGGGGTTAATCTCTCTTTTTTTTTCTTGGCTCAAAAAACTGTGCGACCCTTCGATTAAAATGGACGCGAATAATAAGCGTCGAGACTTACGGCTACTACGCTCCTTTGAAAAATAGGATAATGAATTTTTAAATTCTCAAGAGGACTGTCGAGGTGTTAATCGTTGTAACATGGAATCGGTCAAATTTATGACGACTGCTCGAATTTATTTGATTATCTCGACAATTGTTATAATTTCTTTGTTTCTGTTTTTTAAATGCTCCATTCGCTCGGTCGCGCGCGTTTATTATTTGCCCACACAAAGGACTACAGTACTCGTGGCACGTTTTATGTGAAAATTTTTAATGTCTTTGCGAACCGCTGAGTGAAATGGATAATTCGCGCGTTAGGAACTTGCTGCGTAAATCTACCATCGATAGTCCAAAATAATCGGCTGAGCGTTTTAACTTAACGATGCTGAATAATTGAGTCGCATATTGGACAATTGATAATGCGTCAGCGCGCAGAACTGTACGTTTTAGGTAGGTAGGTAGCTAGCTATGAAAAGTGGGACGCGTCCTCCTCCGCTGATACTAATCTTTTCCCTTATTTTCATTCGTAACGTCCATTCGAATGAATCACGCCAGGCCGATATGTAATCAGCGTCCAGCTTTTGAAGCGCCTAGCACTGATTAATAATTAGAACTGCTACTTACCACCCTCCTCTTACTCCATGACTTATTACCCAGCCACCTTCCTGTACTCGACGTCACCCTGATGAACCCACCTGTCGAACATTCTTTAAAAATCCTGGCAACGCGTGCTCACTGTGTCAAAGATATTTAGCAGCAAGCGACTGACCAGTCCTACTTTAACGAATAAAATGAAGAAAAGTATGGAAAATCGGATGGAAAAAAAAATACGAGAAACCGTTCTACTTACGTTAGGACAAAGCCCAATGAACTTTTTGGGTATCATAATCACTGCGACGGAAATGTGTGATTGAAAGTGAAAGATTTTTGAAATTCGGGGAAGACAAAAAAAATGAGAAAAACTAGAGAAACAATTATTAGTGGAACAATACGGCGAGGAGAAACAATTATCACGAATACAAGAAAGGTAAACCATGCTCTTACGGGCGTTCGATTAATTATTAATTAATTAATAGTAACGGATAAATGAAT
Source organism: Calameuta pallipes (assembly GCA_030142375.1). Classification (NCBI taxonomy): domain Eukaryota; kingdom Metazoa; phylum Arthropoda; class Insecta; order Hymenoptera; family Cephidae; genus Calameuta; species Calameuta pallipes. The sequence goes on from JARQSW010000535.1 coordinate 578,691, forward strand.
GAATGAACAAATGCGTGCGTGTGTCTGTGCAATGAGAACGTATGCGAATGAATATAAGTTAATTAATAACTAATGATACATGCACATGCTACTATCTGGTATAATTATATTATCATTAAAAAAAACAAAAAGATATGACAGTAACTAAGATATGCGTTATTTCATAATACTGAGAAATACATCAAAGGTTTATTGATCCCTTTGTCTCTATAAATAAAAACTCAAACATTGTACTATATGTCTGTTTTATTAAGTGTTAAATCATGCTATTTATCAATACAACTTATTAATAAATGCATATTTATTTAGCACGTTTCTCTGAACTACGACACGCGCACAGCGCCTGAAACCGATTTATATGTACTGGGTGTTTTTTTTAAACTTGACCTCCGTCGTCGTCATGACTTTACATGTAATCGAAGGGTGCAAAAGGAACGTAGGAGATTATATTATGCACATATAGGATTTTTATAGTTTTTTTTATTTGTCGTTTTATATATTTGGCAAATGTTTTACATTGCGGTTTGATACAAATATTACATCGGTATTTGTGTTATCAGCGGTTGCATGAAAATTATAAGATAATAAATTCTGCCCTCCGAGTCTAACAGTTACGGTGTACCAGTCATCGCGATGTAGACAATGCGCAGGAATCACAAACAATTGTATAATACCGAATAAGATTCATTTAAAATAATATTAAAAATATAATAATCGTAGCAAGGTTTAGTCGGTCCGCAAACAAATATAGCTTAGAGTTGGCAGACGGAAAAATACGAAGCCCATTGCAAGGTTTACCATTGGTTTCCCATCGATTTGCTACACAGTGCCTTCGGTAAGAAGCATTCGCAGTGAAAAATTTTGCTACTGGAGTCAAACGTACGAAACACGTATCGCATCTGCCACTTTAAGCCATTTTACTTGTGGACCAAGTATACAGTTAATGGACATCAGTAGCTCGATCAGCTGAAACTTGATGAAAAATTGCTAGATTGTATAAATATAATTTCGCAAGTTTTGATACTAACGATGTATCATACGGTTACGAAGCTCTTAATACGAATAATGAAACTACTTAAATAATATTGCTGATACAACAAATATTTCTGACCGTATTATAATTTGTTGCTATCGTACAAGTACAAAAACTCGTATCTTCACAAAGCGCGATTACTAGTAGCACACGAGCGAATGAATTTTCCTAAGTTCCTGAAGACCCACGTTCACCGCGTGCGATTGGGCGACGCCACTGTACGGTAGATTCACTTCAGCTACAATTAATTGGTTATCTTCTTGCATAGCTGCCGCCATCTCGAGACTTGGGAATACTGCGAAATCTGCTTCTGCTCTTCCTCCCAGGGTTCTCCTTATGGTCTCTTCTCTTACCTCGTTCTGGATACAGAAAGAAATGGAATTATGAATTAACGTTAGAATTATGTTGTACGTATGAGTTTTGTTATCTAGATTGAACTACTAACTGCTAGCTGGCCAGCACGCTCCTTTAGCTTTCGCATCAGTTCTTGGCGTTGCAGTAATTGGTAAGCAGGCAAAGCCTTTTCTAAGACGGGCAACTCCTTAGGCATTGTTTTACCACGACTTAGATCAGGAACAGTGGGGAACATGATATTTCGTACATCCTGTAATGAATAACGTAGGTTAAGTTAGGTGAGGTTCTTCGTGTATATAAAAAAAAAAAAATATCAAAAATGCATTAAATACTTTGAGAAGATTATCTTTCTTTTTCTGTAACTCCTGGATCTTTGGATCTGAGTTTCTGGGTTTAACGACGACAGGCAAAGGTTCCAAACCGTCGAGCTTTTGCCTCAGGCTTTCAGCGAGTAATTTAATCTTCTCCTGGTGCTCCACGTTCAAAGCCTCTCTGAGAGCAGCTATTTCTTGTACGAGCAACTTGTTGTCCATGGATGGCGCTGCCGGTGATCCGCTACTGGACGAACTACTTGTATTGCCATCTGCTCCAGTTCCAGAGGAAGGTGTCTTCTTGCCAAATGATTTCAATTTTTCTTTGAGCTGTCCTCTTTCAGATTCCAAACTGTCTATGTCTGTCTGAAGATGATCCATCGTCTCTTCGAATTCCTTTTCCTATTAACGAAACAGAATTATTATATTGCCAGCACAGGAATGCGCGAAAGCAGACGGCATACCTTGCGCTTCAATTGGTTGATTGCCTCTTCCAATTTTCTCTTCAATTTCTCAGCGTCCAATTCGTGCTCGTGCTGCTGCGTTGCCAAACGTTTTTCAGCCAATTCTTTTCTCAACGTCATTTCCGACAGTTCCTCTTGCTTCTCTCGCAAAATCAATCTTGCCTCTCTTATGTCGCTATCTCGTGCCTCTAACTTCCTGCTCAATATCTTTGTCTCTTCCGATTCCTTCCTGGCTATTTGAGCCCGAATCAAAATCGGAGTAGTGACTTCATTGCCGTCGACACTTTGTTGCTGTTGCTGCGTCGTCTGGCCAGCAATAGCTAGTTCGTTCTCACACTCTGCCATTTTCTGTGCCAGGTTAGCTGCCATTTGTTGAATCTCTGTCAAGCTAGCTTTTATTGTTGTTACTGGACCTAAGTCTTCCGTGTCGTAGATCTTCTCACTTGACACAGCCGCCATTTCTTTCAGTTTATCAGCGGTCAATCCCGTATCGAGATCTACGGAAACGGTCGTGTCACTTGATGCGGTATTGCGCATGGAGTGAAAGATGCAGATGCTGTTAGAACTTACCTCCATTTGCAACTATAGCTTGCAGCGCGCTCTTCTGAAGATCCTGCAACACCTTCATCACCTTGACAGCTTGCTGACAGCAGTTGGATAATTGTTCTGGCCAATCTTTCTCCAAGCCAAGATTTACAGTTGGACGGACAGCCGTTATCTGATCTCGCGGTACCCTCCTTCTAGCTGATTTCAAATGCTGTTGTATCACTTCGCAAGCAGCTTCCGCGTGTTGGCAAAGAAGTCCTGAATCAATTGAGAAAGTGAATGACGACTTCGAGAAGATCATGCCAAATATTCAGTGCAGACTCTTGTTTGATACAAACCTATATCACCCCCTTCACCGTGAATCAGAGCTTTGATAGCAGATGCGTCAGTGGCAATAGCGTCGCAAGCACTGCCAAGAATTCTTGTGCCATCGACCACCATTCGAGCTTGATTAGCAAAGTTACTCTCGCCAAGCAGCACAGAGTACATTGTAGAGAAGTATGTACAACACTTCTCAATTGCGTCCATTGGCAGATTCTCATCGAGCTGGTCGCGTTTAGCTAATTCTATCAGCGAATCGAGCGCCTTCTCTTGCGCCGCCATTTCCGGATAAGCTGCTCCCACCTTGAGTAGTGTTTCCGGATTACAGATGTTCAATGCTGATTCGAAACAACCAAGAGCGGTTTGCAGAGCATAAATGTGAGAGCACAGCCGAGATCTGAAGCTGTACTGTGCGACGGAGTGTCCTTTAATCACCGTCGCCCTGTCGATGAAGTTATTTGATATATCAAGGTCTTCTCGAAAAACATTACGAAATTAATTTCCATGCGCAATCGATTACCTGTCGATCTTATCGATAGGCCTGTACTTGTCGCGGACCTGAGAGATTAAGATCTCTGATTTCTGCATTATCCTTGGAATAAGAAGCAACGTGAGGATCGCGTCGTGATCGCCGCCACGAGCCAGGAAAGCTGGTGGCATGAAAGACAATAAGTATCGCACGTGGGTACGAGCTTCCTCGACGTCGAGTCGACGTAATTCAAGATCCACGGCCTTTGTTTGCGCCCGGGTCTCGGCGAATGTCTTTTGGAAGTCTAGAATTTCGGCAAGCTGTTGTTCAGCTCCTAGACACAGAGAATAAGATTACTAGATATTGTAAGGAAAGAAAAGTGCAGCATATTTAAGAAAAATTCTCACCTCTTGATCCGGACTTTGTGGATTCTGTAGATTGGAGTCTCTGTTGCAGCTGCAAGCATTGCTCTTGCAACTGATGAGTTAGATCACGGAATTTTATTATAGTGAGCTCACGATCGGCAAGTGTTTCCAAAGCAGCGTCCCGATGCCGTTGAGCATCGCGAGCTGCTCCTAAAGCGAGATCCAATTCTTCGCGCAATTCCAGTTCCAATTCCTTGGATGACTCGACCAATTGATCCGACATGTCCTTTCAAGAGAATGTTCGGTGTTAGTTTGCTGAATGCTTTACTTGGAACGTGTTATGTAATCTGTACTACATAGAGTTTCGACTCTGGGTCAGTATTGATCTTCTTTGATACTCTTGGCCGAACGCCAAAGACCTGTTACTCTTGAAATCCTAAACATATGAAGAAGGAATCACTCCTTCCATACGTGTATTTTATACCTGTAACGCTTCCAAGTCGTTCACAGCTTCTTCCAATTCTGCAACTTTTTCTTCTAATGCCATTTTGCGTTCACCCAACGTCTCGACCATTTCCTCAGCACCCAGTGCTGCGTCAACCTAATTAACGTTACGTTAAAAAGGAGTAATTTAATATTGACAAAGTATTATGGTTACTCGTGGGAAACTTATAAGCACCTGTTCTTGCAAATCAGCTATTTGATGCTCCATTTCCTCGACCCGTGCAGAAAGTTTTTCTTTCGTACGACCGAGCTCCAGAATTTCAGATTTTTTCTGATCCAAATCTTTCTGAAGCTTTTGAAATTCGTGCTTCTCGTGAGCTGAGAGATCTCTCATTCTCACGAGAGTCTCGCGCAATCTATTGTTTTGCAATTCCAACTGCTTCACCTCGTAGGTGGACGGCTGAGTATCGGTGCCGCCACCACCACCGCCTCCAGTCTTCGTTAAAATCAAAGTAAGCTTCATTTTAATTAACAATCGAACGCTTCCTTGTACGTTGTACAAATTATTTTATCAACGACAATCGAAAGGTGTAATAATGATTGTAGGAAATTTACCCTCTCCGACATTTCTGCACGTAAGATTTCTAAATCCAGTGTTAACTCCTCTACTTTTTCCTTCGCTTGGTCCAATTCAATTTGCATGGTCTCTGCTTTTTCCTCAGCCATTTCCTTATCAAGTGTCGCCATTTCCACAGTCTCGGTAAGGTCAGCCATTTCTTCCTGATACTGGTTACGCGCCTCATGAGCTTCACGAGCCTCTTGACGTGCTCTTTGAAGATCTCTTTGCAGACTAGCCTTTAGATGTTGATAATATTACGATCGTATGAACGCATTATCATGCATATCTAAATGCAATAAAATATTTTGCGCTATTAAAATCAAATAATCATTACGTACTTGACTCTCCATGACCTTCGCTTTAAACTCCAGCAATTGTTCCAATTGAAGTTTCGTCTTCTCAAATTCCTTCATTCTCTCCTTGTCCTGCATACGCTTCACCTTCAAAGTATCCAGCTTCTCATTGAGATCACGTACCTGAGTAATATAGATATATTAATATCTGGAGGATAATTTTGTTAAAAATTTCGCAATTTTCATAATAAATAAGATAAACCTAATACCTGAGCTTTCAAGTTATCATTTTCCTGCTGCAGTTGCAGATGCGACAATTTCTCTTCAACGGAACTTGCAGCTGCACCGGAGCCTCCTATCGACTGGCCAGGTACAAATTGTGGCTTGAGGGTTTCCACGAAACCCGTCTAAATTGCAAAATTTAGATAATGAATAGCACATTTTTTGTGTACAGGGTGTTTTTTTTTTTTTAATTATCGCACTCATTTAAAACAACACATCTGTATAGAGACGATCCGTTAAATCCTCATTGCTAGGCTCTGCTAGATGCTTTGGGATGACTGCCAATTTAAAATGATTTTTTTTCTTCGTGAATGACGTAAAAAAGCAGTGGCGTTATTCGCGAGTTACGGTAATGAAAAAAAAACACCCTATAATGTTAAATGAAAACAGCATCGTCTTGGGTAATTGTATCTATATACATATATACAAGTATAGAACAATATAGATATATACATATATGTTTGGGTGGGAGATTATCATGACGTTTAATCAAATGAAAACCAACAATGAATTTCGACACAATTGAATGTCAGTTCTATGAAAAAGCAGTACTTACGTACGCATTGTAATGAATCAAACATTAGAGTGTTATAAACTTGACTGAAAAATCCTAAAAACTTACAATGATCATTTGCAATATTCGTTTCCAAGAAACTTTGCATAATATCGAAAAAATAATTCCCATAGCTGCGACGTATTCTTAGATTGATCTATACTTCAAATAATTGTATTGTACGGATTGTACCTGACGGTTTTGCTTTGACTGACCTGAACGATCACCCCCGTAAACAAATCGTAAATCTATATTTACATGTCATATAGATACACATGTATATAGTAATAGTGTCATATAATGTACACCGAGCAGAATTAATTTCTGTTAGAGTCGTTAAACAGTACAAATTAGTCGTATAACAGTAGACACCAAAACGCTACGTCTAACGTTCTATTAGTTCTAACGAACGGTATGGAAACCCAATGGATGAGACACATTTAAAGACATGATACATATGTATGTACAAGGAATTCCAGAATTTATATTTTAGGCATATCACTCATTGCGCTCTGGAGACTAAGGAGGAGTGTACGTACTTTTTTGAAAATTAGGTGTCTGAGGTAAACGGGAAATTCACAAAAGTTCATTAATCAATCACAAACGTAGGTAAACTCGAAGAATTAGGGTTTCCAACGCATTTTCAGTCGAACTTTCTCTCATCGCTCAAACGAATAGATTATAAAGGGGAATTCAGTATTAAGATTTTAAAAAATTTACGTATCAAATATTTCCTTTTTTATTTTGTCTTAAATAAAAATATTAAAATCCACGCGATTCGAGTCTCTGAATGCCCCTTCCCTAGTCTGTAATAATGATCCAAGCATCACATAAATTATTAGAAAAAGCGAATGGCTGATGACGATGGGATTCGTAGGATAATGAAGAACGTGAAAAATAAAAAAATAAAACATTTCCATGATCCATTAATGAAGTGACAGTCATGGATAAAGGGAGTGATGTTACCGGCTGTTATGAAGTTTATGCGTTATGGAGAATCGTGGTGATCGATATAAACAGCTAGCACAAGAAAGGTACGAGACCAGATAGGTGATGTATATACTATATTAAAGAAAAAACTGAAAGATTACAATTAATGAGTATTAATTACATTATTCTGATCATCTTGGGCCTTTGGCTTTTTGCCGGGAAGAGAGCTCGTGCTAGGGGACTTCTGAAACACGTACGTGCATATTCCCATGTGAATCCTATATAAATCACTCTTCTCGTGCCGACGAACAATCTAAACCTTTCTTTATCTCTCTCTTTTCTTTCTTTGGGAAGTTCAAAATATATAATAAGTGAGATACAGCACATAGAACTGTGATATATCTGTGTGTAGCTCAACGAACGTTTTGCAACGAGACAACTCGTTGCGTTTTTCTAAAAGAAAAAGTAATACGCGAACGCACCACATGGCCCACGCCACAGCCATCACCATACGAGGGAAAAATATTAAAAATAACTTTTAATGACACAGTGACAGGATTTACGGACGAGCCAGTCTTTTAACTTATATAAATTCGTTCTATGCAACAATGTTCTTTTGGTAGCTCCAACCAGCAAAATGTGCCACAGTGCAAAATAACAAATTATAACAATAAAACAGATCATACTAGAAATGGTACACCTGGTATCGACTCATATGAAATAGGAGACCATGGTACATTTTCTAGATTTTACAAACGTAAAGAAGATAAACGAAAGAAAAAAAATACATCTGCGATTACCAAAAATTTTTAAGCTCCTTGGCTATGTCTAACATTACCTCGATGAAGGATGCTCTTTTAGTTGACGTTGGTGCGGGTATGTGAGATTCTCCGACATCCTTGCGATCATGCTGTGATCCAGGTAGACTTTCTGTACTGGGAGCGCTCAAGTGAGTCCTACTACCGGCCAGGGATAGTCTTGAGCTGTTGTTAATGAGAATAGGTGTTATTGAGATTGTTTAAATGTGGTTTAGAGGGATACACGACGTTTACAGATTTACGCAATACAGTCCAACGCAGCAGCAGTCCTAAAGTTTATATAGTTCAAGATACGTGCATAGTGCAATTGTATCAATTTATAATTGATAATCTACGATACCCTGAAAAGAGAGCATTATATTTTTGCAGTATCAGTTGTACAATGAAGCAGTTTTAATATAAGAACAACTGGAAAATATGTCGAATGATTACATTACATGTGAATAGCTCAGAGCACAGTTCATGAAACCACATATGAAGCACATCGAGCAGCGGATGGCATACACATCCAATTACATTATTTTATCAATAGTCATTCTTACCCCGAGAGCTTGTCGGGTTGTTGGCGTGTAGTTTGTGCGGGAGATGTTTTTCTCCTAACACTTTTAAAAGCAGCATATAGATTTGAAAGTTTTATTAATTTAAAAATTTTTGTTTTGAAATTTTTCCATATAAACGAATTAAAATAGGAATATATGATGTTTGACAGCTTATATTTTTACTGTTTATCTAGCTGTTTCAAATACGTTGCAAATCACTCTGAAATAATGAGTAAAGCTCAAAGTAGATAGAAACTTACGCAGTTGGTTCATTCCTTCGTCGCATACTAATGCTGGCATGAAAATATTATGACATTTATGTTTAATATGGATAACAGATATTATCAAATGACAAAATGTATTAAATAATCAGGAAACACATAGTAAAAATTTAGTGCAATGTCACATTACCCACATTTTAATTAAACAAAATGTTTACCTATTCAACCTGCTTCTAGCCCTAGCTGCACCACTGTCATCAGGTGTTGTCGCACTGCTACCTGCTGAAGAGGGACTAACTGGTTCTGTTCGATTTCCAGATTCATCGAGTAAAATAATTTGAGTTTGCCTGACAAACATTCCACAGTTGTCTTGACACTAAAATAATAGAAAAGAAAACCAAAACTTGTAAATAATATTCTCTCTAAGTCGAATACACGTCCAGACCTACCTTAAAGTAGGATTGACCTTTGATGGTACCATTATTTTTTCCCTTGGGCTCATCGAGTATAACGCCAATCCATTTACCAGTAGCAAAGGCTGGATGACCAATATATGCAATAACGCCCTGGCAATCTTTGCCAGAGATTTCCACCCGCTGCCCAACTTTATAAGACATTTTTTCACTATTTACTAGACTAAAAAAGGTTGAAACCCGAAAATTCCTTGAACTTGTGAAAGCACGCGTGCAAAATTTATAGATATAATTCACGGCTATTAAATGACACACATAAATTACAATAGACAATATAAATAATTTCGATAATTTTTTAATATAAATAAGCAATAACTTAACACAGAATATGTTTATTTTCGAAGAGACACATTTGACAGCTCATCGGCCATCGTTAATTTTTCATGTCACGTGATTTCTTGTCCCCAACTATCGCTATCTATCGGATTACTAAAACATTAATTTTAAATTACTGTAAATTACTAAAGCCTGTCTTCTTCACCGCGGTTCAATGCATAAACTCCGTTTATCTGCAAAATGCAAGTATGATTGGCTGATAACACAATTAAATCGAATTTAAATAATGAACGATGTTGATGGAATCAGGGATCAATGGTGAATTATCATAGATATATAATAAATTCAATAGTATTTTTCACCCATATTTACTAACAATATATCTGGAGAGTGCATTACACTGTAATTAGGATGTTTCCAAAATTCACGTAACTGAATCACATAAAAATGGCGGCGAGGAGATATTACTACCTCGCGTCTGACAGCTGGCGAGGACAGTGGGCACGGAAGATATGCTGGACGAGCATGAAAATTCTGGAGAAGTTTGAAATGCTACGCAGTTCGTTTCACACATACAATTCGCAATTGGCTATCACTCCCTTTAATCAGTATATGCCAGCTGTGGCATATACCAGCCAGCTTTTATATTCACTCACTTATATTTTATATGCCAGCTTTTAACTTCACTCTGGTGGAAACAGCCAATATCGCCCCGGTGAAAAGATTGATTCAACATGATTAAAGGGGTATAAGCTTTTTTCGCACCTAATGCAAAATATCAAGAAGAAAGCTTTTGCACGAGATTCGAAATTGAACATTTAAACTCTTTTAAAACTGTAGTCAATTTATAAAATGTTTGAATTTTGAGCTTTAGTGACGCTAGTTCGTGTATCTGCCTGTACTATCTGAACGTAAATATTAAACAAAAATTCTTCCTTCCTTCTTTTCCTTATGACTGCATCCTCAATGGGGGACATGTGCCAGTAAAAAAAAATTGTAATATGACAAACATTTTATTATGATCATAAGATATTGTATTTAGTGAGATTAAAAAATACAGAATTTAAAAAGGTGGTTCTAGATGTTACCGTAGGCGGCGTCCTCTCACACGTCGGCATACACGGATTCGTGACGTGGCTCTTACACTAGTAACAAGTTGGCATCAAGAGGTCGGCTTTAATTTCCGTTTAGTCAATAATCTTGTGCACTGCTGCTCTGTTCAGTCTGTACAACTCTCTACAAATACCGGTCGACAGTCCTTGGAAGAATAATTCTAATTTATTGACAGAAAAGGACAGTTTAACGACGAAACTAAACTAGTTATGATGGACAAGTTGAAAATTTGTGTGTTCTTTGTTGCTGCACTGTCAGCAGCTTGTGCTGAATTCTGTCAGAAACCAGAAGTAACAGCATCTGCATATGTCACCGAGGATGCTACAGTTTTGACTACTATTGCCTTCACCACTCAGTTTACTCTGAAATGCAGTAACGGAGCCAAAGGTATCTCGCTCTATGCAGAGGTTGAAGGAAAGACTTTGCCAGCCGTTAGGTTGAGTGCAGATAATAAATATCAGGTATGTAATACAAAGTATCTCTTCCAATTGCTTAATAGATATATTGTGACATATGATACAGATGTACTTAACTTTCTTATAAAAATTTGCAGGTCTCTTGGACAGAGGATATCAAGAAAGCACGGTCTGGTGACTACAGTGTAAAACTTTATGATGAAGAAAGCTATGCTGCAATTCGCAAAGCTCAAAGAAATGGAGAAGACCCTAATAATGTAAAACCACTTGCTGTTGTTGTCCTTAACAATCCAGGAGCATACTTAGGACCTTGGGTCAATTCAGAATTATTGGCTGCAGTTTTAGCTGCACTGGTTTCATACACAGCATTTTCAGCAAAATCCAAACTTCTTGCTTAAATAGTTAGAACTGTCAGTTTGGACCTTGTTATTTATGAAAGATAATTTAAGATAGGAATGTTTTGTACAATGTGAGGTGTATGCTGTGAGAATAAAATGTGGAAAAATATTCCCTAGATTTAATTATTTCTTTAATGCCCAACTATTAAATAGATTTAGACCAGACATAAATTATATTCTCATAAAAATGTTTATTTTACACATATTTTGTTCATTAAAGAGTTATCAGTACAATTCCAAAGGTGGTGGATTTCCAAACAAAAATTTCCATGATGGTGGATATTCTATTCTACATGTGCCACTTTCTTCTTTTTCAATAATATTTAACCAATTATTTAAATAATTAGTCAACTCTACTGCTTCTGGAATATTATCACCCTCTGAACAAAATCGGAGTAGAATTATACTGGGAATATTAGCACTAGCTAAAGTGTCTAATAAACTCTTTGCAAAGCCACCTCCAGGAATATATAAATTTTCTCCAGTGTTGATAAAATCTATTATTTTAGGTTCCAATTGTATCCAATTTAAATTCTCAAACTGATTACCACATTCTTCGAGCATGCTGGGAGATGCAACATAACGCAGTGGTACTGTTCTTAATTGGGCATCTCGTTGTTCGTGCCCATAGCTGCTAGTTAAAATAACCACCTACAATAGAAGATACATATAATTTATTATTACCTTAATGAAAATTGTCCATCCTCTACCTTTTTTATTTTTCTTTCCGTAATAAACTGTATTAATTCAGTAAAGAAAGACATTGGTTTCTTGACAAGTGGGGACCGAATTTGTAGTACAACTATTTTCTTCTCTGGTCCATGAAATAGATCAATTGTTGTACAAAGATCTGTCGATTTTTCATCATACGGATCAGCACCAATAATGGGTATAAAGGCATTGTTTACTAAATATCCTATCCTTTGAAGTTTCAAACTAGATATTAGTAAATCTACAGCCAATTGACCAACGTTGCCAAAAGCCACCGAAGGTAGAATCAAAGTATGATTTATCATATCTACTTCTTTTTTCAATTTAATCATCTTTAAGGGCCTTTTTCACGATTCACGTCACCCAGGATGAGAATTCTGTTTTGAAAATTGCGTGACTGACAGAATCAGACTGCAACGTCCATTTTCATATTTCACATAGATGTGCGTCTTCCTCATTCACTCATATTCAATGGCGCTTCCACCTGTTACAAAAGCATCATGGACGAATCTTAAAGACGGGTTCTCATTAATGCACAAATTACGTTTTTCTTTACCGATTTATATGTAGAACCACTAAGGATTCCAAATGATTATTCAAAACGCCAACACTCTCCAAATACCCGAAACGCCTAACGAGATACTTAAAAGAAAAATGAGAAAACGAATGAAAGATGAACTTAACAGAAGTTATAATCTAATGTTAGATCCGGGTTAGCTAAATATCTTTACGCATAATGGCGACGCGTTTTGTGTTAATGCCGCATAGACTCGTATATTTAAAAAACAAACGTGGTATACCTCACTGGCTTTCTTGGGTGCCATCACAAAAGAGCTTCGTAAATAAGGATCAGTTATGAAGTCGCGCTATTTCACAAACAAATCATTGAAAAGAATTAAATACTCGTCTGATAACGACAAATTTTATCTAAGTCAACAATACGAAGCCTGTAACAATGAGATTTCTTAACTTCACCAGTAGCGAGAAATACTTTTGCACGCAACTTTCGTTGCTAGTTACTTACGAGATGTTTTCTCCCCAGTGGATTTACGAACTTGCTTCAAGCTATTTTACACAGAACTAAATTCTAGCCAAAAACAGGCAATCAAGTCGAAAGCTGTTCAAAGCATAGTGTTCTGTGAATTTTCACATTGGAAGCTCCATGGGTCAGCCGAGTGGCCGCTGATTGGTTGGCGTTCCTGTGGAGGGGATAGGTCTCTCAAGTTTCTATAAAAGCAACCCCATTCTATGCTGAGGTAGCAGTTCTCTCCGGTTCTCTCGGTTGCATCGCTGATCGCAGTGTTCTCAAGCCTTTCAAAATGACTGGTCGCGGAAAGGGAGGAAAAGGATTAGGAAAAGGAGGAGCGAAGCGACATAGAAAAGTTCTTCGCGATAACATCCAAGGTATCACTAAACCTGCCATCCGTCGTCTGGCTCGTCGTGGAGGCGTCAAGCGTATTTCCGGTCTGATCTACGAAGAGACTCGCGGCGTATTAAAGGTTTTCCTAGAAAACGTAATTCGTGATGCTGTCACCTACACGGAACACGCCAAGAGAAAGACTGTCACGGCTATGGATGTCGTATACGCTTTAAAACGCCAGGGTCGCACTCTTTATGGTTTTGGTGGTTAAGAATTCTGTTCCACGAAGACCATCCATCTTGCTACACGCCGATAAATAAAATCGGCCCTTTTCAGGGCCACAAAATGATTCCTACGTATGCGGAATGCAACGTTCATATGATGCCAAAAGAACTACACTATATATTTTCTATGACATATCTTTATACACAGTTTCCCGTTCACTTTTAAATACTTTTGAAAGACATTGATGAAATTGTCAGCCATATAACGGTAGGACAAAGTACATTTACTTGCAGGGAAAATGGTAGCTGATGACGCCATCTTACTGTTCTAGGGTAAGATGATATATGTAATATACAAGCCTGTAGTACTACTGGCAAGTATGTGGCAGCGTGTGTGTTTACATACCATACGAATGACCTCCAGACAGTTTAGTCAGGTACCCTAGATTTCCTTTGTTCACTTAAAACAGCTAATGAGAATATGTGTGTATGAATAATGAAAATTACGTATGAGAAAATATGTATGAGATTTTATGCCGTCTATTTTCATTAAGTTTAATCAAAATATATTTTTTGATAGTTATGTCCACTCGTAACAATAATTCATAATTTTATTAACCTATTTGTTGACTTAAATTATTTTTATCTACGTCTTGAAACCATAACTTTCGTACATTACATCTTCGTCTTGGAAATAGAAATAGTCTTCTTCGCGTTAACATATTAGTCTTTGTGCAAAGAGAAAGTAAATTTTCGATATCAACTACCTTAAACAGAATCTTTAGTAGAAATTTTTATCCAGCAATAAATTATCATATACTCCACAAATGCACGAGATTAATTTATTATTTTCCTGAAGAAAAAATATAAAATAGATTCAATTACCATATTTGACGAGAGCAAGAAGTAAATATAATTGTATATAATTTGGAATTCGATTAACCTTAAATATTAATTTCTCGGCCTTGTAAGTCTCTACCGTATGAAATTTGCATCGGATTGCGTGACCAACGCAATATTAGCCAACTGATTTAAAACGCGTACGACAGATTTCAATCATGTTCACATGTAATTATTTTTAATAAAAAAAATCAATCAGACGACTTTTAACGTTTCAAAATGGCAGCATATAATCTTTGTTAAAGAAATATCAGAATAATTTTTTCATTTTAGCACAAAGTCCTGCGGGATGAAGATACGCTGCACTTGGATGCGATGCCTGATGCCAGATGTTAACTGCAACCTCGCACCGTACGAGAAGAAAAAAGTATAATTACATGAAGCTATACTTGCCAATTTTACGAATTACATAATAATTGATCCTTTAGCCACAAAGTGGTAAACAATATTATGCGATATCGCAATCCAAAAATATTTAACAGATGTCTAAAGAGTTGAACGCAGCGCACGCTCGAACACATGCTTTGATATTTCATTGAATTTTCGTCACTTCGATCAAACGACCGACATTGATGATTGTTTAATAAAAAATCCATAGTTCACACAAAAGGATAATATTATTCCGTACTATGAGAATGCTTTGTAAAGAAAAATATTAATGAATAAATTAAAAACTTAAGTACTAAGCGTCCAAATGTTCGGCCGGCATCTAGCGAGAAAGGCCGGCTGGTCTCTCTCCATGGTCCGTGCTCGGCAATACTCTTAAACGGCCTCTTGCTACCAGCAATCATTCTCCAAGAACTCGACGTGAAAAGTTCGCACGTTTTTGTATTAACACGCATCCACACGATTAGTTATAAACTTTACTAAAGAGTTTAGAAACCAGAGATATTCTACGTTCGAAGAAGATGGGCGATAAGGCTGCATCCGTAACAACCGCTACCGCAACGACGGCGACGAATTCTCCTCAAGCAGCATCCGGTAAGGATTCCGCTGCTGCGTCAAAGTCGAAACTGAAGAAGCCTCGTGCAAAGCAAACACATCCACGTACTGCAGAAATGGTCACCGCGGCGATAAAAAGTCTTAAGGAACGTGGCGGTTCTTCGCTACAAGCGATTAAGAAATACATTGCTGCCACGTATAAATTGGATGCCGAGAAACTTGCACCTTTCATTAAAAGGTATCTGAAAACTGCTGTGGCCTCTGGAACTCTGGTCCAGCCGAAGGGTAAGGGAGCATCAGGATCGTTCAAAATCTCCTCTGGAAAAGTTGAAGTTGTGAAATCCGAAGCTCCGCGTCCTGCGCGCAAAGCTGCCGCCACGAAGAAAACTACAGTCACCAAGAAGGCTGCGCCTGTGAAGAAGCCGGTTGTCCAGAAGAAAACAGCTCCTAAGAAAGTTCCTGGTACTCCTACCAAGAAAGCTGCTGCAGAAAAGAAAACTGCTGCAAAGAAAACTACTCCTGTTGGTGGAAAACAAAAAGTAACCAAGGCAACGATCGTGAAAGCTGTTAAGTCAAAAACTCCATTGAAAACGAAAAAGGCTACGAAAAGTCCGGCAACCAAAGCTAAGATACCCAAACCGAAAAAAGCTGCACCCTCCAAAACTGTAAAGGCTGCACCGAAGAAGAAATGAATTTGCACAACTGAATATCACTCATCAGAGAAAAGGCCCTTTTCAGGGCCATCATGTATCCTCGATACGAGAATAACTCTAGATTTCACATAAAAGTTAAAATACCTACGACCTACAGCATTATCTTATAGTTAGCCCACGAATTCGGTTTTTCTTTTTTGACAGATTAAAAATAACGAAGTCTCTAGCAAACCACACGTTGCTCTGCGACGCATTTTTCTTGCAAAATATGAATGCGCATGAATTTGCACTGAATTATACTGAATTTTGCAATTTTAGCATATATTTCCGTAATTGCATGGAAACTGACGTGTGATCTCTTAAAGATTTCATTGTTTAAGAACTGTCAAAAAAGACATTGTACTCGTGGACCAACTATACATATATTCTTTTCATCGCATCCTATACAGAAGATGTTCCTGATTATTCCTATGGTTATGATTTATTCGAACAGATCGTTCGAGACAAATATTTATTACTATTTTAATACCTCGCACACTTTCACGATACCATTGAGACTGATCGAATATGGAAAACTGAAATAAATACATTACTAGAATAGAAAATTATTTTTAGTATTGTAAATAATAGATATATCAAGAGTACTTGTACAAATTTGTTATACCCGCACTTTAAAAAAAACTACAAATATAGCTGTATAAAAATATTATCTATACCTATTTTATTTTATATCAACAAACGATGATTGTACCTCGTACGAGTATTGTGTTGGCCCTGAAAAGGGCCGATTTGTCAATACCAAACTCCGATTTCAACGTTAATGGCCGTCAAGGCTGTGAGTGAATTAACCTCTCAGAGCGCCGTTGCAGCGAATCTTCCGAAATGAAGATTGACTCTGCATCTTCGAGGCAATTTCTCGAACAAGCCGTTCGAAAGGTAACTTTGGAATTAGAAGTTTTGAACTTTTCTGGTAATTACGAATTTCCCGTAGAGCAACGGTGCCAGGTTTGGGATGCGAAGTCTTCTTCACTTTACCGGTAGTACGATTATTTGCGAGGGCAACTTTCACTGCCAGTTTTTTAGGTGGAAATTTAATTTCACGAGATTTATACGCAGTTTGCTTCGATCGAGCCATATCTGTACGAATCTGAATGAACTAGTCGACAGGACAATGAGAGGCAGAAGTGGTTTGAGTTGTTTTGGTAACGCGCAGCTCTGGAATTCTATCGGACAAACGGCTACTTAATACGACGTTGCTACTTTACAATCGTTCCGAGTCCGGACCAGTCCGGACCGTCCAGACACTGCGGGTACTGAGGACATTGTGGACATTGTGGACATTGTGGACATTGTGGACATTGTGGACACTGCCTTTAGCTGCCTTTAGCTGCCTTTAGCCCTTCCTCCACTCCCTGGCTGCTCCCACTCCAGGAGTCCCGCGCGACAAAATTTCGCCCACACAATTTTCGACAGTTTCCAGTACTTCTAAATATTCTTGGCCAGGATTTTTGATTTCCAAATGTTAATATCTAACTTTATAGTAACTTAATTTATTAATATTTTAATTTGAGCGTAATTTATTTTCGACATTTTACTCCGTATATTTTTCGGGATATCGATTTAGCCTCAATTTTATATCTTGAACAAATTTCAAAAGTAAATCGAGGTCCAATAATATTTATTAGCAACATTTGAAAAAATTTAGTCAATGCTTCGAATTTTCAATGTTTCTGTGCAGCTGATACTTTCCATCCGTAAGGCAGGTAAACCGGGACAGAACGATACTCACAGTCTGACAGTGAATTTTGAAACGTACATAGATACCCTAGAGACAATATCGCAGACTCACCAATAGTATTGTTACGTGTAACATAGAATCTGAACTTAGTTTCTAATTGGTGTGCTGTATTTCGGAGCCTCTTTATATACATGTTATATGTACATATGTGGTGCTGCAGTAACGAGCTTTATTTCCATAGCAGTCGCTGAGGAGGTTCGTACTTACGATCAATAGAGTTTTGTTGCACGATGCCACCCAAAACAAGCGGTAAAGCGGTGAAGAAGGCCGGCAAGGCACAAAAGAACATCGGTAAGGCTGATAAGAAAAAGAAACGCAAAAGAAAGGAGAGTTACGCTATTTATATCTACAAGGTTTTGAAGCAAGTCCATCCCGACACTGGAATATCAAGTAAAGCTACGAGTGTCATGAATAGCTTTGTTAATGACATCTTCGAACTGATTGCTGCTGAAGCGTCTCGCTTGGCGCGTTACAACAAACGATCCGCCATTACATCTCGGGTGATCTCGGGAGATAAAGACTGTCCTGTGAGGCTTTTGTTACCTGGTGAACTGACTAAGCACGCCGTTAGTGAAGGCACAAAGGCTGTCACGAGATATACGAGTTTCAAGTGAACAATTATATTAAATAAAAAAAGGTCCCTTTTAGGGCCAACCAAATTATCTCTTGTACGATTTAATAAAATTATATTTCCCCTGTAGTTCAATATTGAACAAATTTAATTATGATATCAAAAGCGGGGATACAATATTTTTATATTAAATCAATACCTCTTTCATGGAACATTGGATTTACTAGTACTTGAAAAAAGACTGAATTGAGTTTAACGTTATAAATATAAAATACACTTTCATCATGTTAAGTTAATTATACTAAATTAAAATTAAACCGAAAAATAATGCTAAAATATTGATTAATACATTTACCATAATCAAATTTGGTTTTTTTTTTTTAATGTCTGACACATATGTATATTTAAAAAACAGAGAGACACGCATACATTTTAGGATTTTTTACTGCAGTGAATATTGTAGTGATAACCAGTAGAAACCTTCTAATCATGGCATAATTTGAAAAAACATGCATTTTCATGTCCAAGACTAATTGCAAGTTGCCACCATTGCACATAGTCGCAGGCGACTTGTATCTTAGAAACGGCCTTAAGGCGAGTGACGGCTGGCGTCCAATATGGTGATTGTTGATTTTCTAAAATCATTTGCCGTATGAAAATTAAATAAAAATATGAGTTTATGTATATAATATATATTAATAATATAATCATTTTACAAGTAAGAAGTCGCTGTATTTCTTAACTGTAAAATGAACGCACGCTCATAAGTAATTATTGGTTTACGTGCGTGTACCCATGTGAGTTAACCCTAAAATTGTTTTGTGTATTTCAAAATAGAAATTAAATTTTGCATTCTTGAGTCAATTTATTATTATTTTTTTTTGCAGCTTGTATACAACATGTCGGACGACGAGGATTTAGTTTATGTGAAGAAGCAAAAAACAGTCCACTATGGATCTTTGGAAGAAGCAGAACGTATTCGGCTTGCTACAGCTGCAGCTGAATCTTCTGAGGAAGATAAAGACAGTGCAAATGCAAATGATATGCCTACCATTTCAGCTATGGCTGGAAATGTACATATTTCGAATGAATATATGGAGTTGGAGGATGAAATGTCCAAGGATAGACAAGCTTTACTGGAAGAATTCGAGCGAAGGAAAAAGGCGAGACAAATTAATGTGTCGACCGATGATTCTGAAGTAAAAAAGAATTTGAGACAATTAGGAGAACCGATCTGTCTCTTCGGAGAAGGTCCTGCAGACAGGCGAACCAGGTTGAGGGAATTATTGGCAAGTCTTGGTGAGGATGCAATAAAAAAGAAGCACGAGGATGAAGAGAGACCTTCGCATCCCACAGAAAGGGATACCGAAACAACCTGGTATCACGAGGGGCCAGAATCACTTCAAATCGCACGGTCCTGGATAGCAAGTACGCATAATATCTGATTGTGTTATTCATTGTTGTAGTTGTGACATCATAACCATAATTTACGTAAAACAATACTTTATTTACCTATGATTGTAGATTATTCACTTCCAAGGGCTAAAGCACGGCTCGATAGGGCAAGGCAAGAATTAGAACTACCTGGTGCTACGCGTACAGCACGCAGACAAGAACTTTTAAAGAAACTTCAAGCACTAAGCATATACTGTTCTCAAATTGGAGATACGAGGCCTGTATCATTCTGTCAGTTTAGTCCAAACTCAAAGGTCCTTGCTACCGCTTCTTGGACTGGATTGTGCAAGTTATGGTCCGTACCTGATTGTACTCTCTTGCGAACTCTCGAAGGTCACACTTGTAATGTCAGTTGTATCGTGTTTCATCCAAAAGCTACAGTGAGCGAAGAGGTTTTTGGGGAATCCGCAGGACAGACTTGTGTATTGGCGAGTTGTGCATCCGACGGTAAGTTAAATCAGCGCATTGCATATTTAATAAAAATATCATGGAAACAAGTCATCCTTCTTCTCACATTGTTTCGTGACGTTTCTCTATGCAGGTTCAGTAAAATTATGGGGTGGCGGAAACGGACAGAAACCATTAGCTGAGGTGGAAGGTCACGAACCACACAGAGTTTCTCGAATTGCATTTCATCCGTCGGGCCGGTTCCTTGGAACGTGTTGCTTCGATGCGTCATGGCGTCTTTGGGATTTGGAGCAACAGGCTGAAGTTCTCCACCAAGAAGGACATGCCCGAGCCGTACATTGTATCAGGTACATAAAACTTTTTTAAAATAATCACACTCAAAATGAGATTCTGTAAATTGAATGCATGTTGACATTTAGTTTTCAGTGCGATGGCAGCGTAACAGCAACAGGAGGTCACGATTCGTTTGGCAGAGTCTGGGACCTGCGTACTGGTAGGTGTATAATGTTTATGGAGGGACATTTGAAATCCATATTTGGTATTGATTTTTCACCGAATGGTTTCCATCTGGCAACCGCGAGCGAGGATAACTCCTGCAAGATCTGGGATCTGCGGAAGCGATCTTGCATATACACGATACCAGCCCATACGAATCTACTGTCGGACGTTAAGTATCAGAGGCTGGAGGGTCAGTATCTAGTTACGGCGTCCTACGATAACACTGCCAAAATCTGGTCAAATAAAACGTGGCAACCTCTGAAGACTTTACCAGGCCACGACGGTAAAGTAATGTCGGTTGACGTTTCACCGGATCACAAGTTCATTGCTAGCACTTCTGCCGACAGAACCTTCAAACTGTGGGCACCCGAGAATATGTAAAAAGGAATTGACATTCGCCTCAAATTCAATAAAGATATGCTCTTTTTAACACAAACCTCTTTCTTTCTTACCGTAGACTTCTACCTCGTAGAAGACTTGCATCTTATCTGTGTTAAATGAATAAGATCGCGTACTATTTCTACAAGTTATTATATCTCTAATTACCTATAAATAATATCATGTAATAGAAAATAAATAGCTGTTTCTTTATTTCAAAAAAATTATTCATCCTTTTACTTTCTTCAGAAAAATATGGTTTTATTACAACTAACGATTAAATCTTATTTATTGCCGATGCGATAAGAAAAATTTTATGTACCAACATTTACACGTTTATAATCTTTGATATGCGCTATGATCTCTTAATTAATTCTAACGGACTTACTTATTCTGTTATCAATCATATTTAATCTTTCAATACGCATTGAACTGATTACGAGCAATTGCAAGATCGATCAAGTTTTTTGCATACCAAAGTTTAGGATAAAAATAATATAAACGTGAAAGCCGTTAATTAAAAAGTAATGCCGAGTCTTCCATGAATTAACATAGAAGTAAAGATATGGTTGACATAAAAAAAATTATCGTGACCCTCGTTGCGCATACTCGAGTGTGTCCAGCCGTAACTAAATAGAGCGTTACACGATGGAGCCACGATTGGACGTTGTTCCAACAATTATCAATACCTAAAGCACAAGCGATGCCTCGTATATCTTATTTATCATCATCCTCGATAAAACTATTTATTGTCGCTCTTTACTTCCAAGATACGAGTCGCTTCGGCAAGTGACGACACCGAGGGCATCCGAGTCTAATTACCAACAGACCTTTTGCTGCCGGAATAAGAAATTATCGAGTAACTTTAGAAAGTTCAAAATGAAATCTCGAGTTTAAATTGCTCTAGTTTGGTCCATGATATTCGAATTCTACGCTCCAGACCGTCGCGTCTTCTTCCAAGTTTCCAAATGTTAAATTTCTTAGCTGCAGCATGAATGCGCATAATTTATTTGAATTCGTTAAAGGGTAGCAGGAGAATTCCTGCGAAGCAAAGAGTTAATTTTTCAACTGGTAAACTCCAAAAGTTTTTTTAGAATCCGGAAGTAAAATATTTGACGAGCCGACGGAATCGCCGTCGTAAACGACGCTGCTATTCGTGGCCGTTATTAACGTTAATTCGCAGGTTCTCAGGAGTCGATCTGCCGTTCGGCAGTTATTTTGTTAAATTTTATATTTCGTATACCGACTCGTGAAATGTTCTTTATGTACACAGAGTATATCTACAGAAGAAATAATTGACTGACGTCGGAGCTCTTTATCCTTTTGAAAAGTCTTAATCACCGTTTAACAATTGGATCGGGAAAACTTTTCTTAATCGTGAGTGGCAGCCACCAAATTGTTCTATCGTACGAAAACTCTCCAGCCATAGATAATTCATAAGAATATGAAAAATATGTTAAAACATTCCTATATATACAAAATAATGAACTATACAAATTTAATATCGATGCGCGAGAGTCGGCGAGTGCCGAGTGGCGTCGCCTCCCAATTCTTTTTGATTTTGGTATTTTTTTTAGTGACGTACATACATAAATATAGCGACGTCCTTAAGATATACAAGAACGCGAATCCCGTACTCGTTTCCGGAGGGTCAGACTACGAGTATCGCCCGAAGCATCGAAACTTTTAATTTTCTAGTTTGCCTACCAAGAAAACTACCTTGAGGTTGCTGCAAGTGCAGAATCCGTCGTTGCGTTACTTTTTCTCCTGCATAATGTACAGAGTGCGCTGCTGTTCCCATTGGGAATTCGATAATCAACGCTCTCGTCTATAATTCCGATCGGTTGCTGCACTCGAAGCAACGACAAGTCGACGATTACAGAGTTCCAAATGCCGGACAATAAATACCCAGAAATCCCTAGACAAAATAATTGGACTTTTATCCGCCTCGAGACGCTGTATTATTTTTTGTAAACTTGAGGAATAATCTAACCCAACGCGTAACTCTAGTCAGGACGGAGTAGCGTCTGATTACCGTCTCGTTATCGTGACCAGGATACCGGAAACTGTGTCGAACGTTTTCGTCGGTAATTCATGCTGCTTCGTTAATTGGCAGAGGCTCGTGAATCCACGTCCTGTTGCCACCCTCGGCGAAATCAGCCGCGGTGTGTCCATCCCCTTGCAGAATCCATTTGGTGGTCAGTAGACCATCGACTCCTACGGGACCCCGTGCATGGATGCGCGCCGTGGAAATGCCAACCTTTAAATATAAATGAAGCCATAAATGACAGTGGCGTGACGGTAGAGCGTCAAATTATCATTATTCTACGAAAATTCCTGATGCATACAGGATACGACTGCTAATTAGTTTTCGTCAGTTAGGTTACGGCAGGAAAATATCCATGTGGATTCCAACGGGTGAATTTTCATTGTTTAAACAGTTGTGCTTCGCCGTGACGTTGCTCGTTCGATTTATTTGTTAATATTAATCGATTGCTCGGATTATATAAAATATTACTCACCTCGGCGCCGAGTCCGAATCTATAACCATCGGCGAATCGACTGCTGGCATTGTGGAAGACACAAGCACTGTCGACTTCGCATTGGAAATGGGCCGCGCTTCTTTTGTCCTCGGTCACGATGACGTCAGTGTGACTGCTCCCGTACTTGTGAATGTGGTTTATCGCGTCGTCGAGGTCGGACACGACCTCAATAGTGCACTCCAGTGCTCCGTACTCGATCTTCATGCTCTTTGCTGCTGGCGGACCGAAGGTCAACTTCTCCCGTAGCTTCGGTCCTGAGTTGATCTTCACCTGCGGGGAACAATTTTCTTTTACTTTGTCTTATGTGTATCGTATCTCCGGAGAACGAGGAAAAAAGCTTTTGTTGGGTTATTCTCGAGACAATCGTATTTTCGGATTCCGAGTAAAATCAGATAAGAAGCTTCGTTTAAGAATATCACGAGGACCAATGTACTCACTCCCTCTTTCTGGAGCATGTTGCAGACCTCAGCGAAGAACGTGCCGTTCATGTGACTCTCGTGGATCAGGAGTGTCTCCATGGCGTTGCAGGCAGCCGGGTAGTCGCACTTGGAGTCTCTGATGATCTTCAGAGCCTTTTCCAAGTCCGCGTCCTTGTCCACGTAGACGTGGCAGATTCCCTCGGCGTGTCCAAGGACGGGAATGTGCTTCGACTGTTCCTGGATCGTGCGAACCAGGTCGGAACTACCTCTGGGAATGATGAGATCAATGTGCTTCTCCATGGATAATAGATCACCGATCTCCTCCCTCGTGGAGACCAGGGAAATCGCATTCGCTGCTCCCACGGAGCTCAGGGCTTCCTTTACCAGGTCTATCAGGTACTTGTTACTGTGCGTAGCTTCCTTTCCACCTTTAAGCAAAAGTCCATTCGCACTGGAAATCGCCAAGGCAGCTACCTGAGGAAGACTGTCAGGTCGGGATTCAAAGATAACCAGAAGAACTCCAATGGGGACCGTGATCTGCCTGAGCTCGAGTCCTTCCGCCAGCTTCGTTCTCCTCAGGACTCGGCCGACGTTCGTCAAGGAGGAATCGGCGATTTGTCGAAGACCCAAACTCAGTGACTTCAGTTTCGAGGGCGTCAAGGACAAACGCGATAGGAGGGCCTTGGCGAGACCGGATTGACGTGCCGCCTCGAGATCCTTGTTATTAGCCTCGAGGATTTCAGCCTGCTTGGATATCAGTAAGTCGGCCAAAGTATTGATGCAGCTGGCGCGATCTTCAGGTTGAAGAGACTGCAATACTCTGCTGCCGACACGGGCTGAAGTCACACATAATCAAAGGATATTAAACCCTCATAAGAAAAGAGAGAGATAATAAAATTTAAAACGTAGAATTTTGATTGGACAGTGAATTACCGTTTTCGGCGACCACCTCGACGGGCGCCGAAGTGCTTGTTGTCTCCGTGAAAAAAGTCCCGATCTTCCTACCACTCATGATGCTCTTGATAGCCTTTTCCTGCATTCCGTTGCAAATTACTACGGAGACTCCCCTGTCGAGCGCCCAGAGTGCCGCGTTCACCTTGGAGTTCATCCCCCCAGTACCGACTTTTGACTTCTCCCCAAACTTTATGGTCCCCCTGAGATCAGAGCTGAAGGTATGAAGCATCTTGGCTCCGTCCTGCCAAGGAGGCAGATTGTAAATTCCATCGACGTCGCTCATGAGGATCAGCAAGTCGGCCTGAATTTCGGCTGCCAGCATCGCTGCCAGCGAATCGTTGTCCTTTATGGAGATTCCCCTTCGGCCGCCGCCGCCCGAGACTTCCTCGTCGGCTTGAGGAGGCGGCGACACGGCGTCATTCGTATTGATGATGGGAACTATATTCAGACTTATCAGTTCGCTCAGGGTGCTGAATATGTTCTTGCGGGTTTCCTCGTTGTAGAAGTCCGGCTTGGTCACCAGAACCTG
Source organism: Calameuta pallipes (assembly GCA_030142375.1). Taxonomy (NCBI): domain Eukaryota; kingdom Metazoa; phylum Arthropoda; class Insecta; order Hymenoptera; family Cephidae; genus Calameuta; species Calameuta pallipes. The sequence goes on from JARQSW010000535.1 coordinate 604,272, forward strand.
CGCCAACTTCACACCGTACTGAGCGAACATGGCGTCGTAGAGGGACATCAGACCGGATTGACCAACTGCCGCTGCTGCCCTCGGTTCTAAAAGAGTGCCTACAATCAGTTCAAAAATCAGATCCTCACGATGCCACACGAGGAGCATCTCAAAGGTCGATCAGTCTCACGGATGATGATACGCGTGAGATGAATAAATGTACGATGCACGATTCTAATCAGCACAGCTATTTGCACCGTCAATAAGATAAAGACTCGAGCCATCTTGGTGGCCACGTGGTACCAGTAAACTTTACAGTTTTATTGCTCGAAAATTTAATACTCGTACAGAGACGCGTTAGACGCTTTTCCCAAATAGCCCTCGGTAAACACCTACTGGTATCAATTGCAAACAATGTCTTGTACACAGGAGAAACGACATTGCTGAACGAAGAATCCGGTCGCTTTTGCACATTTTATCACCCGAAAGGATCGCGCAAATTTTCCAGCACGAACGAGGAAACGCAATAGTTCTTCCTTTCTTTCTTTTTACGTCTTCTGGACACTGATAGTCGCGATACGGTGTCAATGGCGTCGTGCGAGGAGTGACACTTCAAGAATCCAATAGTCCGTCTTCCACGCGTCTATACAATCAAAACTAACAGACCAGTCGAGAGTAGAGCTTTCGAGATCTTAAGTTATTGACTTAGAGAAGTGAAATTTTATAAATTGGGGATAAATCAAGCGCGATGGAAGATCTTTCTTTCGAACTTATCCAGACGCGTTTCCGTTCCGCGCGCAGCATCCAACTATCATGAACTCGTTACCTTCCCTATTGCTCGAGGATACTTTTCAGTTTCCTCGACGAGCTACCTCAACCTATACAAAGCTAACGTTCGCTCTTGACTCAAGGACCATTTACGATTTTGCCCTCTATCGAGGAGTAGTTTTACTTTCCTGAAGGAATCGTTAGAGCAAACACCCATCGTACCTGCGTGTTCCCGAGTGTGATCGGTGGGACTCAGAGTCTCCCGCATGGACAGAGACATCAGGAGTTCCTGAGTGAGCTTCTGCTTTCCAAAGGCTACGGCCCCGCTGGTTACCATTATGCATTCCCGTCCCTCGTTCTGACACTCTGCTACTTGCTCGACTATGGAAGCCAAACGACCCAGGGCCAATCCGTGCTCGTCCTCTCTGGTAATTACAGCACTGCCCAGTTTGACCACCAATCGTCGAGCGTACTTCAGCTGATTCCGTTCCGTGAAGGTCGCCCTCCGGGGTCGCTCCGAAGTCTGCAGGGTCCGCCTCAGGTCGATTTGGCTGCCCTTGGATCAATTTCGTCGGTACGATTAACCAGCTATTACTTACCAGACTCAACATCATCAATTATAACTGGTGCTATCCGACCGTGCAAGCTCAAACCGTGAAAATTTCTAATAGTTCTTAGCAGTACGTACTGGCTGTAGATGGGGCAGCCACAGGCCCATCGACGAGGAAGCGAATCTCTGATGAGTAGAGTTCAGACCCACGATGCCCTTTGACCTTGAGGCCCTCAGCAAAAGACCCACGTACATTTTGTCTACACGCGCGGGTCGCGAACCCCCTGGGACTTACCGATAGGACGCGTTGCCGTTGAGCACAGGGAAAATTAACACGACGATGGTCAAAGAAACACTGCGAGTGCTCGGCGGAATCTTCGGGGAAGGAACGTTATCAGTTGTGATTAGGAATGACGAAGGTTATGAGGGAGGGGGGAAAGGGAGGGGAAGGAGGGGAGAGGCATCCCTGCGAAGTCCCATTGGCTCTGATCAATCTGAGCTTATGGCATGGCAGCACACGCAAAGACAGCTAACAGTTCTTCGAAGTATATTGGAAAAATTGTATAGCGCAGTAGGCGTGAACTTTGAATCTTGCATAAAATGGGAAGGAGCGAAACCGAGGAGCGCGAAGAAAGAATGAAGTTAATAAAAGAGAAACTAAAAACATTACGATACGAATTTTTTACGTTTCCTCTGCGTGTGCGACTATGAACGTACGAAGCCTGGCGGCTAAACATGACAGTCACACGTGCAAGACACTCGAAGTTCCTTGGGACTTGTGACGTTGGACATTATTAAAATTTCTCAAATGTGATAATCTCGAACGTCAGCAATGGGCTTCGTAAATAGAATAATCACATACGTAACGAGCGACACGAAGAATATTGTTTGTCCCTGTCGGGAATTGCAGTCGCAACTGGTTTGGCATCCGATACGAAACCTTGAGAATCGAATAGAGAAAATTTCACAGTGACCTTGTAGCGTCCAATCGGCACAATGGTCGAGAGTGAATCAAACAAAAGGAGCATTCGTTCGGTTATCTTGTAGACGATACTCGTCATTAGTGTCTTTTTCGAAGGAATGGCGAATAGCGAAAATAGACTTTGACCAGGGATATATCGGTGTCAGGGAATAGTTCCCGTTATAGTCTTAGGACACGCTATCGCGGCTCTATAGTTACAACGATAGTTTCTTCACTTTCAACGTCAATAAACCATCAAGAGGATGTAGTAGGAATTCGCCAGTGAAATCTTCCATTAGGATTGTCGTTCGTTGGGAGGCCAGAACGCTTCGTTTCTTAATAACGGAAAGCTTAGTTAAATCTTTAATGGTCCCCGTTCTCGAAGATAAACACTTACCGAGATAACGCATCTTCGAATCAGCCTTTGTTTCGGGAGAATTTAAAGTATTGTAAATCATCAAGTAGAACGATAACGTGACGTGCAGTTATCCCTGAACACGTGTGCCGTTTGTCCTTCTCTTCGTAAAACCACCGCACTGTGGTACAAGCAGGATGTATCGTCATTTTTTTCACTTTTTTTTTGCCAATTTCAAAGCTTTTCTATGACACGTCTGAAACGTACGGGGGACGCAATTCGCGAGTAGCTGAAGCTGTTCGAGCTCAGGCAAAATAATCTTCTCTATTCATCTAAGGCGGTGCACCAAAAAGCGAAGGAATCGATCAAGTAGCCAGAAAAAGGTCTGGTGTTCTGAAATGAGAAAAAAATTACGAATTACTAAGATTGTAGGGATTAAGCGAAAGGGGTACTAGACAGTTTGAATTGGGGAGGAGGGAGTGGGGAGTGGGGGGGGGGGGGTAACGACACGTCCTAAAACGTTCCTTTCTCTCGTAGCAAGTTTTCATTTAGGACGTCTTGGTGTTCAGATTCCGATGTAGAGTGATAAGGGCCAAGGAGAGAGAGAGAGAGAGAGAGAGAGAGAGAGAGGGCGATAGGGTGATAAGGGGATAGGAAGCGAGTGAGAGATTGTTAGGCAGGCAGCAGTAGGGCATTACGGCTTCAAGAAAAGACAACAGGCTCCCTTCAAGACATGCGGAATCTCTCGCAATGAGTTTTCTTCTTGGTTCCGATGCGCCTGCGTTACGGGGCTCTCGACGTTTACGTCTTTTCGACGTCGACGTCGACGCACCCCCGACGGCGCAGAGTAGCTCAATGCTCGTTGGACGGCGCTGCGACGGGACCATGCCGCCGCGCCCTGTACCATCAAAAAACAGATCTCAGGTACAGGATTTATTTATTTCCATCGCACGTATCCCTTTTCAATGAGTTTGAAATTAACGCAAAGACGCGCTGATCGTGTGTCAGGGATGCTGCATTTTTTTTCTTTTTTTTTCTTTTCTTAAAATTTTCCTTTGGTCATAACAAAGATTTGCTGATCTCACTTATATTTTTCTTTTATCTTTCAATCGTTCTTACGTACTTCTCAGTTCCCGTGGACCGATTAGTTTTATCTGATAACAGATCGAATGGTTCCAAGTGCTTTGATACTTTCTATCCCAGCATCCGCGCTCGGATCAGTCGTTTTCTACAAAGGACACGAGTGTTATAACGTATCTGCGATAACATCGAACGAATTTCGCGATGCAGGAAGAGACATGGGTTATTGATTATCGTGAATCACTTTATAAATAACCGATCATGTAGGAACAGCTAGTGTAAATGGCTGATCTCCCCAGAGGCTAGTGATATTATTTAAAAGTCAGGCTCCTACACTGTTTGTGTTTTAGAGATGGAACGAAGCACATCGAGAGTCGTTCTTTATCGCGACGCAGCGCGGAGACGCGATTCCGAATGTCTTTTCGTATAATTTCTCTCTCGGTCTAATAGTCAAGCGACTGATTAGGCTGATTAGACCGGGTAAAATAATTTCGTTAGATCGCAGTCGGGTCGGAGGAGCTCAGCGCGACAACCGCGCTTTCGCGTCTTTCACGCAATTCATATCGAATTATCTTCCGCTTGGATCCTTTCACCTTTCTCTTTTTTCCTGCCCTTCGTCTTCCTTTTTCTTTCCCTTCCTCGACGTCCTTAATTTGGTACTTCGTGTCTTTCAGTTTTTGTTGGCACTCCTCTCTAGGAGCCTGTAGGAGCCTACAGGGGCCTATTAAAGCCAGCAATCAATTCCGAATGCACAGTAGACAAGTAACGGATGTAGATACTTCCTGCATAAAGGATGCTGCCCGACTAGCCCGAAATCTGATCTATCTCCTCCCTCAGCCGTCAAATGAAAATTGAATCCCTTCCTCAGTCGCGTTCGTAAACTTGGTAACGAAGACTGAAAGTATTTTGTCGCAATTACGAGGAGATGCAACGCATTCACGTGTCCCACCACTCCTAAAATGCCTGCGGTCGCTCGAAGCGCGCTTGGGGATGCAAATTATTAAACGCCCATACATGCCCACACACACTCGCGGGCACGAATGGAAGCTCTTGCACACGCACGCACGCACACACACTCTCTCTCTGTCTCTCTCTTATTTATTGTCGCGAGAATCAAAAAGCGTGAATCGCAGCTACGCTGACAGGACTTTGTAGCGTTATCTGGATGGCGAAGAGAGACGCGACGACAGACTTTGAGTTCGACGTCTGAGAATCTCGACTTTACGGTTTTCGAAATCCGTCACGCGGGCGGTTTGATTAGCGACAAGGCCGATCGGTGCCAGGAGGTCGAGGGAATCGCTGCTTACGTCAAAATCGGCAGTAAACGATGCCTCGCGCGGACAAGGGATTGCTGGAAATAAAAAAGTCAAAAGTTACGTAAAAAGCTGATAATACTGGGTTTCGGATGTATCGGCCCATCGATTTTTCCCATTTTGAGTTCGTCATTCATATTCTAATGGCAACCATTTGTTTAGAGGGGGGAAGGGGGGGGGGGCGTCTGTCCCAAACGCGTACTCACGATTCATTCTTCCATTCATTATACATGCGCTGCTCGAAATCCAGGTTAAAGCGCGGAATTAAATTTACCGCCAGTTACAATTTCGAAACTGACTCCATTCGCGTGCGACGCATTACGCTCGTCCCTGCTTTTAATAGTGGTCTTCATTAATTTTTGTCTCATCATTAATTTTCTCTTCCACTATAATTATTGAACTACGCATTCCTATGCGTACAGTCCGTAGATCCTCCTCTTGCGATTATCCCTCCAGACAGAGATTAGGATTCGAAACTTTTAGTACGAAACCTTATCTTTATCCGGCAATTTATCTTTATTCGTTAATTTTTTATTTCTCTCCCCCTTTCTTGATTAAAAGTCAAAGCACGCTTTCGCCGAACATTTACTTTCCGAAGTCTATTGAAGTTATCTGTTGGTCTGGCCTACTCGGTGCGCAATGAAGTCAGCGCTTTTCGGATATTCGATAGACAAGGAACGGAGACAGAGATAAGGAAGTTATCTGCGTAAAGTGCGTTAATCGCCAGAATGTTTAGCGCTTCGTTAGGATTTCAGTGTCTCCGTCGATAAGTAGAGGCTGTCATAGATACGAAGTGAGCACCGGGATCAATTATAAATATATCGATTGCCAGCAGGAAGGGGATGACGATGATGCGTTTCCGGTTTGAAATAATTTTGCAAGGTGACGTAATACCGCGTGGAGAACGATCGGGAAACCCGAAGTTTGCGCTTTGAGATCATTGTGTGACATGGAGTCTTTCTTCACGAAAATAGAGGCCGTGTTATTTATTTCCTTTTATCCATTAGTTTTACTCCCCCCTGTTCCTCTCCCCCCTCTCGTTCTTCCGCTCGCTCGTTCCGTCCGCCTCGTTCCTCTCGAAATCTCACGAACAAAGAGAAATTGAGAAAAAGAAATAAAAGAGCAAACGAGACGAGTTGTCTTTCCGTAGCAACTCCATTCGGCTATGAAAATAACTTTGGAAAAGCTTCCCCTTCGGCAGGGCGAGGATCGTCCGACAACTTTGACTTCCTTCCGCTTACTTTTTTGCACGATATATTCAGCAGCGCAGTAGTTGACTCGAGGAAGGCAGCGCGACAATAAGCGCGTGAGCGTCTATATGTATAATCTCGTTAGGTGGATTCTCGAGAAACGTTCGCGTTATCGGTGACATTTCTTCGAGCATACTTCGAGCAGGATGGACGGAATGAGAAAGGCCGAGAGGGAGACGAAGAGAGAGAGAGAGAAAGAGAGAGAGAGAGAGAGAGAGAGAGAGAGAGAGAGAGAGAGAGAGAGAGAGAGAGAGAG